>JACXGI010009580.1:0-29920 GCA_016801175.1 Esox masquinongy
ACATGCTCATACTTTTCATGTTCATACGTTTCAGTTGGCCAACATTTCTAAAAATCCTTTTTTTTGTATTGGTCTTAAGTAATATTCTAATTTTCAGAGATACTGAATTTGGGATTTTCATTAGTTGTCGGTTTTAATCATCACAATTAAATGAAATAAACATTTGAAATATATCAGTCTGTGTGTAATGAATGAATATGATATCCAAGTTTCGCTTTTTGAATGGAATTACTGAAATAAATCAACTTTTTGATGATATTCTAATTATATGACCAGCACCTGTGTGTGTATATATATATCAATATATATATCACAATAAACAGTCATTAGCTCAGGTACATTAGAACATTTAAAGAATGTGAAATACATTTCAACAGCCGCTTTGCTTGAAAATGGAACTACTTTCCAAACAAATTACAGTTACAAGTTAGGTTAGCCAGTAGATGTAATAATGGACACTATAAAGCTACTGAGCGTAAATGTTGCATTTGTGATCAACTGTGTTCATATGGCTTTCTCTACAGGTTGCGACGTGGTTGAACGTGACTGTCCAAATTCTACTTGCTCTGCATCGAGAAACTTCCACAACTACACTACATGTGCATGCAGTTCTGACTTCTGTAATGGCAACGTGACCTGGAACCCAGAAAGGGAGAACTCTAAACCTAAACTCCCCTCCTCTTCTCTGGGTATGGATCATTCTTTTTGCCTTATTGAGTGCTTTGAGATTTTAACGAACAGTACTACGAAAGAGTATTAAACCATCATTTATTTTTTGAGAGATTTGATTATATGAACACTGATCTGCATGCAATGACTTTCACTGAATTAACAATTAAACAGAAAGGATTCTCAGTGTTTTGTTATTTATTTCCCGTTCATTCGCCCACGCATCTAGTGAAATTCCTTACAATTTCTCCCTCAACTTGGGCTACTCTCTGTTTTGTTGTTTAACCTTGGGCACGAGTGTGAAGTCCCCATCCTCCCACTTTGGTTTTATCAAACCGAATAGTCTTTTTCCTAGTTCTCTCATGATCCTCTATGTGCCATTTTACAAAACCCATGGCGATATGTCATTACCTCAAAGGCCTGAGTGATGGAGTGCTGCAGAGATGGTTGTCCTTCTGAAAGGTTTTCATCTCTGCAAAGAAACTCTGAAGCTCTGTAGAGTGGCACTTGGGTTCGTGGTCAAGGCCTTCCTTGCCTGATTACTTAGTTTTGCCGGTCGTAGGCTCCATCATCTACTTGATAATTTTGAAGCCTACGATGCACCTGGGAAAAATGAATTTTTTAACATGTTTTGTTTTTACAGTCTTCCATGACTGAGCTGGGAGACACTGAACATGCTACATGAACATCCCTGGGGCATCAAAAAAAGCATCCGTTACTGGAGAGTGGAAAAAAGAAAGCCATTTTTGAAAAAAAAACTCACATCAAATCTTGACTAGAGTTTGCCAAAAGGTATGTAGGCAGGTGAGAGATTCTGAGACGTGGAAAAATATTTTAATGTCTGATGGCTAAGCATTATGTTTGGTGCAAGCCTTACACCACCCAGCAGACCTTTGGCATTCTAGTTGTCAGTTTGTTGAGGTAATCTGAAGAGATTTTACCCAATGCTTCCTGAAGAACCTCCCACATGGCATGGCATTACAAAATGGAGTGATAGCCTTCCTCAGGATGCCTTTTACCCCGTAGAAATCTCCCACCAAAGCACACCCAGACCATCACATTGCCTCCACCATACTTGACAGATGGCATCAAGTACTCCTCCAGCGTCTTTTCATTTGGTCTGCATCTCATGAATGTTCTTCTTTGTGATCCAAACACCTCAAATTTAGGTGTTCATGACACTTTCTCCCAATCTTCCTCTGTCCAGTGTCTGTGTTCTTTTGCCCATCTTAATCTTTTTTTTTTATTATTGACCAGTCTGAGATATGTCTTTTTCTTTCCAATTCTACCTAGAAAACCAGCACCTCGGAGTCACCTCTTCACTGTTGAAGTTGAGACTGGTGTTTTGCGGGTACTATTTAACAAAGCTGTCAGTTGAGGACCTCTGAGGCGTCTGTGTCCTCAAACTAAACACTCTAATGTATTTATCCTCTTGCTTAGTTGTACATTCCCACTCCTCTTTATTTTCTGGTTAGAGTCAGATTGCGCTGTTCTGTGAAATGAGTAGTACACAACGTTGTACGAGATCTTCAGTTTCTTGACAATTTCTCACATGGAATAGCCTTCATATCTCAGAATAAGAATAGACTGACAAGTTTCAGAAGAAAGTTTATTGTTATTCGCCATTTTGAGCCTGTAATCAAACCCACAATTGCTGATGCAGAAGATACTCAACTAGTCAAAAGAAGACCAGTTTTATTGCATCTTTAATCAGTACAACAGTTTACAGCTGTGCTATTATAATTGCAAAAGGGGTTTCTAATGATCACATAGCCTTTTATAACTATAAAAATGTATTAGCAAACACAACGTGCCATTGGAACACAGGACTAATGGTTGCTGATAATGGATCTCTGTTCGCCTATGTAGATATTCCATTAAAAATCAGCTGTTTCCACCTACAATAGTCATTTACAACATTAACAATTCTAAGTGACCCCAAAATGTTGAATCGTAGACTCTATAAATCCAATAAAAATGTTTTTATAATAATCCTAAATTTACATATCTTTTACAAAAAGCATGGTATATACATACCTGGTAAGTAAATTACAGAAAGATACAAAACTGTATTCAAACATTAGAGGGCAACAGGCATATATTTTGGGTTCTGATTAGCTACTTCATTTGATAAGCTCATGAGGCATTTTTTAAGTTACATTCTTCAAGAATCAATGGGTACATTAAATTCATTCAGAATTCCAAAGCAGATTGCTTCTTTACCTTTAGCTACATTACTTCAACAGCATGTAAAGTACTTTATTTGGTGACTCCATTGTGTCTCTACAGACATGGTGAAAGCCGATGTAGTCACCATTGCTATCGGCGCCATACTGGTCCTGTGCAGCCTAGTTGTGGTGATCATTTGCAGGCATCACTTCAGAGTTAACGGTAGGTGCAGGTTTACACAAATGCTATTTTCATTACCTTCTCAATCACCTTCATCCCCTTCAATTTCAACTTTTACTTTAATTTTTTGATTCTAGGATTTAGTTATATTTTTTTCACAATTGTTTGAATACATTTTCAACTGAAGAATTGACACCATGCCCTCCAGAATTATTTAACCATTTTATTCAATAAAAATTACATATCCACAATTATTTACACCCTTTTAAATAATGAATTAGTATAGGTGAGCATAAGCATGAGAAAATGTCCTCTGAAGAAATTCTGCATGGATGAATGACATCAGATCCTTTCTAATTGTTCTCACATCCCATCAAACATTGTAGAAGACTCTGCTGTTATCTTTGTAAGATAAGGGTACACAAAGAACTAAATGCAAGTTTGCCAATAATTTTGACACACGTTTTGGGAAATTCTTGAATTATTTTTCTTTGAACAATTGTACCTTGTTTAAAGGTAGGAGTTGCATAGACTTTCATATTTTGAGTGTTAGATCAAGTCAATGAATGAACTTAGAGTTAGTTGACTCAGAGTTGATGGAAACTCATGGTTTATGGGTTCAAAGAGCCAGTTCAGCTTTTGTCTGAGTCAGTTACTATGGCAACATACTCAGTGAAGCTAACCTGCTCGCTAGCAGGTTTTATTCAACTAACCCTTTGTCCTACGTTTTAACTGAAACCTGCCATCTGAATGTGTCAGACACGGTGTGTCCTTTTCTCGAAAAGCCAGTTCATATTCAAGCACAAATACTCTGCAGGAAACTCAGTCGGGGGAGGTTGATCAGAACACACTTGGATGTTTTATTCCCTGATGATTACCTGTTTGAGCGTTACCGTTTTTCAGCACAATCAAACATTTATCTCAGGACTGACTCCAGGATGAAATGATTGGGGGGGCATTTTTTATCAATTTGTGAGGGCAAATCTAATTCATACACCATTTGCAGTGTTTAAGGGGAAACAAATGGGGGTGCCCACATTATCAACCCCCCCCCCCCAAATGACACAATCGTTCCTGTGACTCATATTGGACATGCTCTCAATTCGGAACACATTTTTTGCGTTGAAGTTTTCTGTATAACATCGGTGACGCTGAGCATATTTCCAAGGCTGTCAGATATCTGTCGGGCTGTCAGATATGTGTCTCTTGCACTGAAACGTTTACTGTACATTTTTGTAGTATTCCCAAGTCACAGACCCACAAGACTCATCAAAGGACTTCACAGAATTGCAGGTATCAGTCTAAGCAGTAATCAATTTATTTAGTATGAAGCTGTTAGACTTGAAGCACTAATCACTTAATATTTTAAGGTTTCCAGGGGTGATTGGCTGCATAGCTGGCACTCATATTCCTATCACAGCTCCTTCAGTAAATGGAGATTTTTAGGAAACAGAGATTATGAGAGTAGGAATTCTTTCCACAACATTAATGTGCAAGTAGGCCAACAAAAAATTGTATTGCTACAAGAAAATCAGGGTGTCAATTGGTGTCTAAGACAAATGGGTGGGTGTCACTGAGCAAACACTGGCAAAAGGATGAATGTACAGACACTGCTCAAAGAAATTAAGGGAACATGTAATCGTCACAGTATAATACCAAGTCAATTAAACTTCAGGGATATCAATCTAGTGCAGTTAGGAAGCGTAAGTGATTGTGAATCAGTGTTACCTGTTTTGGTGCAAATGAAAGTGACAACAGGTGCACTGGAGAGGCAACAGCAAAACAACCCCTAAAAAGTGAATGGTTTTGCAGGTGGTGGCCACAGACAGTTGCTCTCTCCTTATCCTTCCTGACAGATTCTTCACTAGTTTTGCATTTTGCTAGTGTCCTTGTCACTACTGGTAGCATGAGGTGGTATCTGCAGCCCATTCAGGTTGCACAGGTAGTCCTGCTCCTCCAGGATGGGCCATCCATACGTGCCATCACAAGAAGGTTTGCTGTGTCTCCCAGTACAGTCTCAAGAGCATGCAGGAGATACCAGGAGACGGGCCGTTACACGAGGAGAGCTGGACAGGGCCGTAGAAGAGGATCAACCCAGCAGCAGGACCAGTATCTGCTCCTTTGTGCAAGGAGGAACAGGAGGAGCACTGCCAGAGCCCTACAAAATGACCTCCGGCGGGCTACTGGTGTCCATGTTTCTGGCTAAACTGTCAGAAACAGACTTCATGAAGGTGGCAAGAGGGCCCGACGTCCTCTAGTGGGACCTGTGCTCACAGCCCAGCACCGTGCAGCTCGACTGGCATTCGCCAGAGAACCCAAGAATTTACAGGTCTGCCATTGGCGCCCCGTTCTCTTCACAGATGAGTGCAGGTTCACACTGAGCACGTGACAGGCGTACAGATGTGAAAGAGTCTGGAGATGCCGTGGTGACCGTTATGCTGCCTGCAACATCATCCAGCATGACAGGTTTGGCGGTGGATCAGTCATGGTCTGGGGAGGCATATCCTTGGAGGGTCGCACAGACCTCCATGTGCTAGCCAACGGTACCCTGACTGCTGTTAGGTACCGGGATGAAATCCTCAGACCCATCGTCACAACTTATACTGGTGCAGTGGGCCCTGGGTTCGTCCTGTTGCAGGACAATACCTGGCATCGTGGCCAGAGTGTGTGGGCAGTTCCTGGATGACAAAGGCATTGATGCCACTGACTGGTCCTCACGTTCCCCCAGACCTGAATCCAGTTGAGAACCTCTAGGATGTTATTTATCGGTGCATCCGACGCCGCCAAGTAACGCCACAGACTGTCCAGGAGCTCACTGATGCCCTGATCCAGGTCTGGGAGGAGACCCCCCAGGATACCATGTATGATTTAAGTGTTCCCTTAATTTTTTTGAGCAGTGTATATCATTCATTTGAATTACTAACCTTATGTAGGCCCTTGTGTCCTGGGGGGTGGTTTGGTCAGATTAGATTACATTAGATTAGATTCAAATTTGTCATTGAAAAGTACAAGTACAGTACAATGAAATGCAGTTAGCGTCTAACCAGAAGTGCAAATAGAGGAGGGCAGAAAATGTACAAGTATTTACAAGTATTAAGTATATGTATATTACCAGTGGAATGTGTAGATGAGCAATACTAAATGTGCAATAAGGCAAATAGAGGAGGGCAGAAATTTTATACAAGTATTGGGTATAGTGTATGCTACAAATGGGATAATAGTTGTTCGGGTACAAATGGCAATTTAAAAATGGCATTCAAGATGTGCAAATGAGGCAAATGATGAGAGTGATTTTGAAATGAGTGATGTATTAAGGTAGCATGTGCACCCAAGATGCAGAGATAGCAGCAATGAGGTCCCAAGGTAGACATGCGTGTGTAACAACTGTAAAAAATGCATGCACAATGGCAATTCTAAATGTGGAAAGAGGCAAATTGAATGTACAAGGTGTATGTGCAACTGAAATGCAGGTATAGCAGCGGTGAGGTTCCTTAGGTAGACACATCTTTAACAACTGAAAACTTCCATTATCAGGCATAGCAAGTCAGAGTAGTACAAGGGAGTAGTGCAACATGGTCCTAGAGAGGTGGTGGGGGGTATGGTAAGTGATGAGTCACAGTTCTTTGGGTCACGGAGTTGAGCAGGATTACAGTAGATGGAAAGAAACTGTTCTTCCCATCTACTGATGCGCTTCTTCCAGAGATGCCTTCAGCAATAGGCCTCCCACTGTTTTGACTGAGGGCATCTCTATAGCCTCTGTGAGTGGTGGTGGACCCCAACCTGTTTTGACTGAGGGCATCTTTACAGCCTCTGTGAGTGGTGGTGGACCCTCACCTGTTTTGACTAAGGGCATCTCTACAGCCTCTGTGAGTGGTGGTGGACCTCCACCTGTTTTGACTGAGGGTATCTCTACAGCCTCTGTGAGTGGTGGTGGACCCCCACCTGTTTTGACTGAGGGTATCTCTACAGCCTCTGTTGGACTCAGCTCAGCTTTTCTATTGGCTATAATGGAGGTCCAATTTCAACATGTCCGGTAAGCACAAATTTGGAGACATGAATGCATAAAGGCCACGTCAGCTCATGTTCTTTTGCTGCTGCTACTGTATTGCTTTTTTCTTGAATATACAGCTCTGGAAAAAATTAAGAGACCACTGCAAAATTATCAGTTTCTCTGGTTTTACTATTCATAGGTATGTGTTTAAGTAAAATTAACTGTTTTGTTTTATTCTATAAACTACTGACAACATTACTCCCAAATTCCAAATAAAAATATTGTCATTTAGAGTATTTATTTTTTGGTCAAAATAACCAAGAAAAGATGCATTGTTTTCAGACCTCAAATAATGCAAAGAAAACAAATTCATATTAATTTTTCAACAGCAAAATACTAATGTTTTAACTTAGGACATGTTCAGAAATCAATATTTGGTGGAATAACCCTGATTTTTAATCACAGCTTTCATGCGTCTTGGCACGCTCTCCACCAGTCTGTCACATTGCTGTTGGGTGACTTCATGCCACTCCTGGCACAAAAATTCAAGTAGCTCGGCTTTGTTTGATGACTTGTGACCATCCATCTTCCTCTTGATCAAATTCCAGAGGTTTTCAATGGGGTTCAGGTCTGGAGATTGGGCTGGCCATGACAGGGTCTTGATCTGGTGGTCCTCCATCCACACCTTGATTGACCTGGCTCTGTGGCATGGAGCAATGTCCTGCTGGAAAAACCAATTCTCAGAGTTGAGGAACACTGTCAGAGCAGAAGGAAGCAGGTGTTCTTCCAGGATAACTTTTTACTTGAAAAAGTTATCCTGGAAGAACACCTTATGGTCTTTTGCAAACTTCAGCCTGGCTCTTCTTTGCTTCTCATTGATGAAGGGCTTTTTTCTAGTTTTGCACGCTTTTCCTCACTCAAAGCTTTTCATTTCAACTCTTTTGTAATGCTGAATAGTTATTTTTTTATTCAAATTAACTTTGAGGTACTACTTGCACTGTTTTTGCCATCCAGCTGGTCCTATTGCAAGAGGATAGTGATGACCACAGCAGTGGTTTTTATACTTTTCCTTGTTAAATTAGATTTGGTTCAGGTAATCACCTAATCAGTACCTCATTAAATAAAATGAGGTGTACCTGTGTTGGAATTTAACAGACACTGGAATGGAATGGCTGCCATAGATGTAGAGATGCTGATTTAAGAAAAATTAGGAGTGGTCTCCTAATTTTTCCAGAGCTGTATACTCATTCTGCATATGCATTCATTAATATTTCTAACTCCACTCAGGAGAAGTTGGGCGCTCAAGCCCTTTTTCTCCTGCTGCCATGGTGAATCATGTTATCTGCATTCCATTGATGAGGGCTTATTATCTCCTGGTGCATGTGCTTTACTCAGGGTTAACTGAACTCAGAGTTGAACTAATTTTTACCACCTGTTCTGAAACCGTCAACTCTGAGTTTGACAGCTCAGAGTCAGTCAACCCAGAGTTGTGGTTTAAACTCAGAGTATGTTAACCCTGCTTTCTTAAATACCCCCTTTATCATGCTATGAAACTGCTTCTCTTCAGTGGAGTCAGGGGCTCTTGTCAGGATATTTGGGACCATGACTAGCTCAAGATATCAACATATTGTGCCAATCCTTTGCAAACCCTGGTGCTGCCCTATGCCAGAAAACCAAAGTTATAGAATTTCACTGTTCTGTACAACCACGACCCAAAGCAAACAGCCAAATCAACCAAGGAATGATTTACCGAATAAAAGAATATTCAGAAAATGCATGTGTGCTAAGTTGATAAAGACCTATCCAGACTCACTGCTGTAATCCAAGCAAAAGATGATTCTACAAAGTATTGTTTGTTCACACTTGTGCAACCAAGGGATTTACATAGTTTTTGGTTTAGATTATTTTTCAGAGAAACAATCCATTAATTTTCACTTAAATATTGTTAGTTACAAAAGGTGAAAAAGGTCAGACATTATTTGTCTTGATTTAACCCTTTACATAAACAAAAGCTGCATTTTTAATAATGGTATGTAGACTTTTGATATCCACTTTAACAAGCTGGAATATTTTAATATTTCATATAATGTGAGCCCCCATCCTAAATTCCTACACACTTAAATCTTTGATTCTCTTCTCAACAACCTTCAAGGACATTTGTAGGAGTTGCAGTCTTATCAAACTTTAAAGGTTGCTAAAGATAACGTTTTTTTCTTGTGTCTTGCATCTGTTAGTAGCAAGCTGTGATTCTTACAGAAAGGAAAAGATTGGATTTTTTGTTCAGACGCCAGGCAGGTATTTACCTTGCCGTTAGACAGAGTAAAAGGAAGAAGGACTACCAGACCGACACACATCAGCAGAAGAGACTGGAGTGCAGTCTGTTCCTGAAATATTCAGCGAAGAGAACAGCTAATACTCTGCACCACTCTCCACTAAAGCAAAAACAGTCAGGTTTGATGGTAACACTTCCACAACAGACATCAAATAACCTGTTCATAAACATAAAACACGTTTTTATTAAGTATAAGACACAACAAGGCACAGTAATGGTCTTGAGGTATGAGGCCCGCAATATGATCAGAATTAACCCTGAATGCATTCACTACATTCAAAGTTATTACCCAAAATGATCCACAACCAACAAATTCCATCATTGTGGATACACATTATTTCCCATCATGAATCAATAAAATCCTAAACCTGCTACATTATAATAAATCAGAGTCACGGAGCTTCCAATCAAAATTGCTGAACAAGTCAACGCATGAGTATTAATTGAAAAATAATCTTGAGTGTTCCACTCATTAAACATTTATATAATGTGTGTGTGGGGTTGTAATATTTATGCAGGTGCAACCCAACAGGCCCAACATGTACTTGGCAGCAATTGAAGATGAAATATAAAAATATACTTCAAACAGGTAAAGTATAATTTCAGTGCAAGCAATTGTGATGCTGTTTAGCCCTACCTAATTAAACAGCTTTTAGTGGCTACATTCAACATGTGATATATTTAAATAGTAAGTGAAATCTTCCAAGCAAAAAATTTTCTAAGCAAAAATAAGTACAATTTTCTGCCATTTTAACACTGCCAGTATCTAATATTGTCTATTTGAAAGTAAGACCTAAATGCCTTTGTGCATTCAAGTCTCCAAATTTGTGCTTACTGGACATGTTGAAATTGGCCTTCCATTATAGCCAATAGAAAAAAGGCAGAGGGCTGAAAAACAGGTGGGGCTCCAACAGAGGCTGTAGAGATGCCCTCAGTCAAAACAGGTGGGGGTCCACCACCCCCACTCACAGAGGCTGTAAAGATGCCATCAGTCAAAACAGGTGGGTGTCTACCACCCCCACTCACAGAGGCTGTAAAGATGCCCTCAGTCAAAACAGTGGGCAAACTATTGCTGAAAGCATCTCTGGAGGAACCTCTTCAGACCCAACCACACCCCAGGACACAAGGGCCTACATAAGAGGTTAGTCATTCAAATTAATGATATATGTACATTCATCCTTTTGCCAGTGTTACAGTAGCTTAATGACGCCCACCCATTCGTATTAGACACAAATTGGCACACTGATTTGTAGCAGCGGCAATTCTTTGTTGGTCTACCTGAACATTAATACTGTGGAAAGACTTCCTGTTCACATAATCTCACAATTTACTGAAGGAGCTGTGATAGGAATATGAGTGCCATCTATGCAGCCAATCACACCTGGAAATCCTAAAATATTAACTGATTAGTGTTTCAAGTCTCAAAGCTTCAAACTAAATGAGCTGATTACTGCTTAGACTGATAAATGCAATTCTGTGGAATTCGTCTTTGATGACTTGTGGGTCTGTGACTTAGGAACACTACTAAAGTGTACAGTAAATGTTTCAATGCAAGAGTCACATCTCTGACAGCCCGACCGATGGTTGCCTTCGAAATATGTTCAGTGTCACCGATGTTATACAGAAAACTGCAACACAAAGAATTTGTTCCGAACTGAGAGTATGTCCACGATGTGTCATAGGAACTAATGTGTCATTTCAGGGCTGAGAATGTTGTTCAGATAAATCCGGCCCGGATCCATGGGGGGTGGGGGTTGAGGCAAAGCCAGACATTGCACCCCCGATAGAATATGTGCCCCCCCCCGTTTTGTTTCCCCTTACTGCAAATGGTGTATGAATTAGATATGCCTCCCCTAATTGATAAAAAAATGCCCCCTGAGTCATTTCATCCTGAGATACATGATTGATTTGCAGAAAAAAGGTAACGCTGAAAATAGAAAATCATCAGGGAATGATAAAACATCCAAGCGGGGTCTGATCACCCTCCCCCAACTGTGATTTCTCAGTATTTGTGCTTCCCTATCAACTGGCTTTTTGAGAAAAGGACATGCCCTGTCTAACACATTCAGATGGCAGGTTTCAGTTAAAGAGGAGGACAAACTCAGGGATAGTCGGATAAAACCTGCTAGCGAGCAGGTTAGCTTCACAGACTATGTTTCCGTAGTAACTGATTTAGAGAAATGCTGAACTGGCTCTTTGAACCCATAAACCCAGAGTTTCCATCAACTCTGAGTCAACTATAACTCTACGTTTTCACCAAACCCACTTTCTGAAATACCCCCAATGCGCCACCATGTTTAACAACATGCTTAATAATGTATTTTGAGTAATGCCCTGTTGAAATTAAAGGGATTGATTTTCTTCTACTTTATATGCCAGCTGGATTGTGCCTCCTATACTTCCCTCATACACCCCGTTCTGTACTCTCATTAACTGACCTTGATTTTCCTCTGACCACTTTCCCTCCCTTCATGCTTTCATTTCTTTGTTTCCCTGCTGACAATTGCCACTGACTGACCCACCTGCCTGCCTTAATAATAATGCAACACACTATCAGTGTGTCACATTGTCAGGCAAACCAGATCATGGATAGGGCAAATGGGGCCTGTGCCCAGGGGCCTCTGACTGCTAGGGGCCTCGGCTTACAAGGCACCCCGAAATGGCCAGTAATGGTCAGAGACCACTGGAACAATCTACTCTGAATGCAAAATGTAGATAGACCAATAGCATTTGAGTATGCGGACCCTTCAGCCCATCAAGTGTCCCCTGACTACCAGTGCTCCACCTCATCCCGTACCTGGGCCCTTCCACAACCCATACTAGGGCCCCTCGGCTCCACCTCAACTCTTAGCAGGACCTCTAACTACCAGATATATATGTTAGATATTTGATCTATTTACAATTATGTATTTAATATTATATATTATATACACTACCGTTCAAAAGTTAGGTGTCATTTTAAAATTTCCATGTTTTTGAAAGAAAAGCATTTTTTTCCATTCAAATAACATCAGATTGATCAGAAATGCAGTGTAGACATTGTTAATGTTGTAAATGATTATTTTGGCTGGAAACGGTTGATTTTCAATGGAATATCTACACAGGCGTACAGAGGCCCACTACCAGCAGCCATCACTCCTGTGTTCCAATGGCACGTTGGCTAATCCAAGTTTATCAGTTTAAAAGGCTAATTATCTTTAGAAAACCCTTTTGTGATCATGTCAGCACCACTTAAAATTGTTGTGCTGATTAAAGAAACAATATAACTGTCCTTCTTTAGACATCTTCAGCATCAGCATTTGTGGGTTCAATTACAGGTTTAAAATGTCCAGAAACAAAGAACTTTCTTCTGAAACTCGTCAGTCTATTCTTGTTCTGAGAAATGAAGGCTATTCCATGCGGGAGTAGTACACAACTCGTACAACGATGTGTACTACTCCCTTCACAGAACAGAATCACAAAAAGGTTTTCTAATGATCAATTAGCCCTTTTACCCTTATGAGTCTTAATCCGTGGATAAAGCACATAGTGTATATTTCTTTTTAAATGATAAACTTGGTTGCTGATAATGGGCCTTTATATGCCTATGTAGATACTCCATTAAAAATCAGTTTTCAGCTAGAAGGGTCATTTACAACATTAACGTTGTCGTCACTGTATTTCTGATCAATTACTAAATTACTGAATCTAAATGGACTTCTTAATAATTTACCTGATATTTACTTGATATAAAAGCACATTATATGATTTTTATGTTATTCCACTGCTTCAGATTAGTATGAGTTTAAATAATTAGTAAATGTCCTAACATCAGGAAAATTGTGCAGAAATTATGCAGGAGGAAAATTGTAGGCCACTGTTACATAAAAAAAACCAATGTATTTCTGTTAAACCAATGAAAGCCATCTATGTATGTAAGTAATTTGTAGTGTTTTTCTTTTGTTGATTATAGGTTAAAAACACTGTAACAGCTGCACTTTGAAAAAAAAAAGCAAGAGAGGTGAGATTATGGAAAAAAGTCCCCATGATCAACGTGAAGATGTGAGAGTGTAGTGTTATCGTTGTAATTATTTTAGACAGCCGTATATCTTCAAGTGTATTTATTCCATACTTCTTTGAACGTAACACTGAAACAGGACCACAAGAATAAATCTACGACGTACTGTAGCCCTTTCTAAAGCCCTGTAGCCCTTTCTAAAGCCCTTCTGCTCCAAACGATTTACTTCCATCACATAGACAATGTGAAGGCGCTGTAGTAACCATATCAATGCGCTATAAATAAAATAGTGCTATTACATGACATCACCCTTTCCTTGATAATAAAATATATATAAACATGGAAACACTAGTATTCCTAAATAGTTAATCACCTAAATTACATCACCATAAATCAGTACATCTTTCAATTCCATTTAAGTATAATTTCTGTAAACATGAAACAATACTGTATATGCATATTTCTTATCAAAAGTATTACTTCTTCCCATTTCAATGAACAGTCTCTTTAAAAGAAAACACACCCTGGTGGACTGGGTAGACTACCAGTCACCTTCATTGTCACAGTGGATTGTTCTGCCATATGGAGCGATCTATTTGCTACTCTGCATATTCTCCGTATCTGTCTGGTGGTTTGACAATTTTTCCACGAGAAATCATGTGCACTGGAACGTTGGGCACGGTGGTGGGAAGAAGGTCAGGAACGGGTACGGGCAACGTTATGTTGCACTCTGGTTATTCCTTGTCCTTCTCCCGAGAAGTCTCTGGGGCACTATGGACGGGTCTCAGATGTCGCCAATTCCTGTGTAGTACTCCATTGTCTGTCTAGACCAGGTATGACCTTGGCGTGTCACACTGATGAAGAACGGAGGCCTGTTTGGTCCAGCCACTTTGATTGTCCAACTTTACAGCTACATCGGTGCCTGGCTGGAGTTCTGGGTGGCTTCTGACTCTGTTTTTTGTTATACGCACGCCTGTAGCTCCGCTTTTCTCTGTCGTCAGCTTGTCTCACCTGTTGGAGATCTGGCCATGCCGGCTGGAGGTTAGCCTCCAGTGTGGGGATTTTTATGCGGATCTGTCGGCCTAACATCAGTTGTGCTCGGCTCACGCCTGTGGCTTGCAGTGGCGTTGCTCTGTATGTCATAAGGCCTAGGAACGGGTTGGTCTGCTTGAGAATCCTCTTAGCTGTTGGAACGGCTCGTTCTGCCTCGCCATTTGCCTGGGCATAGTGAGGGCTAGTGGTGAGATGTTTGAAGTCGTACTCTGTAACAAACTTTGTAAATGCTCTGCCTGTAAATTGTGGGCTGTTGTCTGTAACAAGCACATTTGGGCACCCCCATGTAGCAAAGGTGTTTTTCAGTTTAGCTCTGACTGTTTCTCCTGACATGTCCGTGAGGTAGGCTATTTCTATGTACCTGGAAACATAGTCGACAACTACTAGGTAGGTTTTCTTGTTCACTTCACAGATGTCAGCTACAACCCTTTCCCATGGGCGACCGGGTAGCGGAGTGGTAATGAGGGGTTCCTTCGTCTGTGTTGGTTTGGTTTCCTGGCATTCCTTGCACGCACTGACAACTACCTGGATCTGTTTACTAATCCCAGGCCACCACACACTTCCTCGGGCACGCTCTCTACACTTTACAATGCCCTGGTGGCCATCATGAATGCGTTCTAGTATGTCAGGTCTCATGTTTCGTGGCACTACTAGTCTATTTCCATACAATACTAGTCCTTGTGAAGTTGAAAGCTGCTGTCTAGAGGCATAATATGCCATTGACTTATCTGGTATTAGAGATGCGTATTCCAGCCATCCTTTCATCACATATTGCATCACCATTTGTAGCTTGACGTCCTGCTGTGTCTGTTGCTTGACTATGTCAAGTTTGGTGGGTGAGATGGGCCATGCTTCCCATGCTGTATCCTCATAGGCCTCGACTTCTTCGTTGAGCTCTGCGATCAAGTGTGTGACTGCTGCTTGGGGATGTCTGGAGAGTGTATCAGCCATAACAAGCATTTTACTCCCAGGCACATACTCTCCTGTAGGGTTGTACCGCATCATCCTCATTAAAAACCTTTGACACCGTAGTGGGACTGTGTTGAGGTCTTTACAGTTAATTAGGGGGACGAGTGGTTTGTGATCACTATGTAGGGTGAATGAGTCTAGGCCATATAAATATCTTGAGAACTTTTCACATGCCCAAACTGCTGCAAGACACTCTTTTTCTATTTGTGCATAGCGCTTTTCTGCGTCTGAGAGCGTTCTAGAACAATAAGCCACTGGTTTTAACTGTCCGTCATGATCCTGTAGTAGGATGCCACCTAAGCCATAGCTACTGGCATCTGCACTGACTATGGTTGGTTTTGTGACATCATAATATGCCAGCACAGGGGATGTAATAAGCTGTTTAACATTTCTGAAGGCCTCCTGCACTGCGCTCCAAGACCATGTATTATTACTCTTGAGCAGGTTGTTGAGTGGTTTTGTTGTCTGTGCTAGGCCTGGTAGATATCTGCCTAGGTAATAGATAATCCCTAGGACTCTCCTGAGATCTGACACATTGCTTGGAGACTCCATCTGGGTTATGGCCTGTATCTTGGCCTCATCTGGGCAAATGCCAGTCTCATCAATGCAATGTCCCAGATAGGGAAGTTTGCTCCTTTGCAAGATACACTTATCTCTGTTGAGTGTCAACCCTGCTTTCTCCAGTATTTTCAGTGTGTTTTGGAGTCTCACCTCGTGTTCCTCTAGCGTATTGGCATGAACTAGGATATCATCCTTGTAGACTGCTACACCTTCCTGGTCCTTCAGGAGCTCTGTCATTTCTCGTTGAAAGATTTCTGGGGCACTTGTAAACCCAAAGGGCAGTCTATGGAAAAAGTATCTCCCAAACGGCGTAATGAATGCAGTAATTTTTGCACAGTCTCTATGGAAAGGAACTTGCCAGAAGCCGCTTGCCGCATCCAGTAGGGAAAACACCTGAGCTCCAACTAGTTTTTGTAGGATGTCGTCTATTGTGAGCAGAACAAATTTCTCTCTTTTTACTGCTTTGTTAAACTGTTTTAAATCGACACATATCCTCACCTTGCCATTCTTTTAAAGTACTGCCACCATCGGCGCGCACCGTTTAGTAGGCTCCTTGATCTCCTCAATCACTTCGCTCTCTACCATGAACTGAAGTTCCCTTTTCACCTTTTCACGTCTTTCTGTGTGGACACTGTATGGGATGGCACCGTCTTCAAGGCATATTTTTATGGGCTTTATTTTTAGCATGCCAAGTCCTGTTTGACAAATGCTATTGAGTTCTTCAAGCCTTTTCACTAAGCCCATAGCCACAGCTACATTGCGGCTTAGTAAGTTACTCACAGTGGAGCCTGAAATTACGTACAGTTTGAATCTGAACCATTTTCGTTTCACAGTAGTGGTCGTAGTAAATTCTCCAATGCAGTTTAGTTTTCCCCCTGGGCTCTCCAGCTTAGCTGCTGAGCGGTTTAGTTGCGGTAGATTGGCAAAACCTTTGAAGGTCTCTTCAGAGATGACACTTGCGTCTGCCCTGGTATCTATTTTGAAGTCAACTTGGTTACCTTGGATTTGTAGTTTCACTGTCCATGTTGTGTTATTTTTGTTGACATCAGTTACTTCTCCAAGGAAATTTACCATGTCCCTATTGTTAGGAGTAGTTATTTCGTTGAACACACAGGAGCGACAAACGACTGCAAAATGTCCCATCTTTTTGCACTTGTGGCATTCAGCACTCCTTGCTTTGCATACTTGTCGCTTTGAATGTTCCTTTCCACGCCGAAAACATTTATTGAATGTACTGTTCCCTTTTCGTACATGCTTAACATATTCTGGTTTGTGTCCGTTTCTGTACCTCTGCTTATTATAGTATTTTTCACGCTTGTGCGCCACCTCACTTAGCTGTGTACTGCTACTAACACCCTGTTCGCTAATATGGCCCTTTATCTGTTCCGACTGCCTCACAAAGCTCTACCGCCTTGTCGACTGTCAAGTCGGACGTAAGCTGTAACTTTTCAGGCAACTCCTTATCTAATATCCCTATGACTAACCTGTCTCGGATATTTTCATTTTTGTCAGTGTCAAAAGCACAGGTATCAGCAAGCTCGTGTAGGCTTCTGATGTACTCCTCAGCCGTTTCATTAGGCTTCTGCGTGCGCTGGTGGAATCGGGCCCTTTCGTGGATGGTGTTAACTTTAGGCACAAAGTAATTGTCTAATTTCCTCTGGACTTGGTCGTAATCATTCTCATGGCTTTCCTCAGCATAAAGACATTCGCGCCTCTGGGTCTCATCGAATGTAGATCAGTCCTTCGTTGTCTGAAATTAAACACTGTGTCTATGATTTTGCTTACACTGTACTTTTGTTCTGGATAAATAAGAAAAGTTCCCACATCTTTCCAGTCAGGTGCACATTTAATTGTTGCTGAGCTTTTGGTCAACTGACCTTCAGCAGGGCATGTATTCAGAATTGTTTTATTTCTTCCCTATTTGGGGGGGCTTTTTAGAAGCAGTCATTTGTGCTAGATCCAACAACAATGCGGTAGCACTCCATGTTTTGGCTGACATGTAAAATGCCCAAAGCCTCTTTTCTGGGGCCTTTTATCCTCCCCCTTACAAGGCATTATTGGGGTGGGTGTGCCTTGTAAGTTGTGGCAGCTGAGCTGCGTCTGAGCAAGAATATTGTATGCCGTGCAGTTCGCAAGGTGGTACTTGCTCTCACTAAACAGCTGCCTGCGTTTGTTGTGTTCCCTGGCCATTTAAGCGTTCTAAAGATCAAAGATAATTTTTATGCGATTGCAAGTAATTCGCAAAATAAAAGTACTTGGTCTATTTTTAATATGCATAGGCTGGGCTTATATACAGAACACTTTTTTTCTATAGGAATCTATAGGAAGGGTGATTGGTGTGATTGATTGTACGCATATCCCCATTAAAATGCCCCGGAGAGAACATGAGGTGGATTACAGGAAGTAATTTTACAGCATCAGTGTTCAGGTATTTGATTATATCGTATCTGATGTAGGCTACATTATTTGGCCTTTAAACTTCTATTTATATTCAAGATTATTAAAGACACATGAAGTGATGATTTTCCTACAATGGTATTGTTAAAATTGCCTGAAATCCTTTGTCAGTTGACATGATCACCATTTAATGGTGACCAGTCTGGAGGCTAGGTGGCCCGGGTCAATGATTCACACATTTTTTAATAGTATCCCCGTCAACTGTAGGCTACGTAAGACAGGCATGTGAATTACATACAAATATTTTAAACTGGGTAATCAAAACTGTTGATACAGTTAGATCCGGAAATAATTGGACACTGACACAGGTTTGGTTATTTTGGCTGTTTACCAAAATATATTAAAGTTAGAGTTAAATAATGAATATGGGCTCAAGGTGCAGTCTCTCAGCTTTAATTTGAGGGTATTCACATCCAAATTGGAGGAAAGGCTTAGGAATTACAGCTCTTTAATATGTAGCCCCCACTTTTTCAAGGCACCAAAAGTAATTGAACAATTGACTCAAAAGCTGTTTCATGGATAGGTGGGGCTATTCCTTCATTATTTCTTCATTAGTTGAACAGGTAAAAGGTCTGGAGTTGATTCCAGGTGTGACATTCGCATTTGGAAGCTGTTGCTGTGAACCCACAACATGTGGTCAAAGGAGCTCTCAATGCAAGTGAAACAGGCCATCCTTAGGCTGCAAAAAAAAAAATTCCATCAGAGAGATAGCAGGAACATTAGGGTTGGCCAAATCAACAGTTTGGTACATTTTGAGAAAAAAAGAATGCACTTGTGAGCTCTGCAACACAAAAAGGCCTGGATGTCCACGGAAGATAACAGTGGTCGATGTTCGTAGGATCCATTCCATATTAAAGAAAAACCTCTTCACAACATTCAGCCAAATGAAGAACACTCTCCAGGAGGTAGGCATTTTATTATCCAAGTCTACCATAAAGAGAAGACTTCACGAGAGCAAATACAGAGGGTTCACCACAAAGTGCAAACCATTCATAAACCTCAAGAATAGAAAGGCCAGATTAGACCAAAAAACATCTAAAAAAGACAGCCCAGTTCTGGAACAGCATTCTTTGGACAGATAAAACTAAGATCAACCTGTACCAGAATGATGGGAAGAAAAAAGTATGGAGAAGGCTTAGAACAGCTCCTGATCTGAAGCATACCACATCATCTATAAAACACGGTGGAGACAGGGTGATGGCATGGCTTCCAATGGCACTGGGTCTCTAGTGTTTATTGATGATGTGACAGAAGACAGAAGCAGCCGGATGAGTACTGAAGTGTATATAGGGATATTGTGTCTGCTCAGATTCAGCCAAATTCAAGCGAAGTTGTTTGGATGGCGCTTCACTTTACAGATGGACAATGACCCAAAACATACTGCAAAAGCAACCAAGGAGTTTTTTAGAGGCAAAGAAGTGGAATCTTCTGTAATGGCCGAGTCAATCACTTGGTCTCAACCCGATCGAGCATGCATTTCATTTGCTGAAGACAAAACTTAAGGCAGAAAGACCCACGAACCAACAACAACAGAAGACAGCTGCAGTAAAGGCCTGGCAAAGCATCACAAAGGAGGAAACTCAGCGTTTGGTGATGTCCATGCATTCCAGACTTCAAGCAGTCATTGCCTGCAAAGGATTCTCGACAAAGTATTAAAAATGAACATTTTAATGTTAATTTGTCCAATTGCATTTGAGCCCCTGAAATAAGGAGACTGTGTATGAAATTGGCTGCAATTCCTAAATGTTTCATACAATATTTTTGTTCAACCCCTTGAATTAAAGCTGAAAGTCTGCACTTCAACTGCATCTCGGATGTTTCATTTCAAATCCATGGTGATGGCGTACAGAGCCAAAATTATGAAAACTGTGTCAGTGTCCAAATATTTCCAGACCTAACTGTATTTTACCCTGTACATAAATGCTGTGAACACGTGAGTAGACTGGTATAAGTGTAGGCTACACACCATATCTGTACTGTGTATTAATCATGTGAACTATTAATACACACCACTTGATATTTTTATTTCATCCTGACTTGTTGCCAGGTGCCCTTTTCACTAGGGTTGCAGCTAAAATGATTGTTAGAATAAAGTTATTCTTAAAACAATAGCATTAAATTCATACAGGTAGCCCTATAGCCCAGGGAATAGATCTAAATTCATTAACGGCGAGTAATGGATCAATTTCAGAGATGTATGGAGGTATTCAATTTTTAGATTTATAAATTCCTTGATCATTCATTTCTGTGTTTATTTATTTTTATATTCATTTCCATTACCTTATATTTCTGTATTTATGTATGCTTTTATTTCTCTATTTATTTCCGTATTGTTATTTCTGTTCATTTCTGTATTTCCTTGTCTTTTAGCTAATGAGGGGGTGGGATTTAACAGTCAGACATAGCAGTCAAGCCCAGAGCAGCAGATCGAACCAGGCTGTTAAGATATTGAGTGCTGTTTTAGATCCTTGGCCCCAATGACTATTCCTAGTTAAAGCACATGCATCTTTTGTGTATAGGTGACATGAATAAGGTATCGAAAAACAGAGAGGAGTTATCGGAAAAACACAATGTAATTTTCGCCCGGTTTGGCAGTGGGTCAGTGATGGTCTGGGGAGGCATATCCTTGGAGGGTAGCACAGACCTCCACATGCTAGCCAAAGGTACCCTGACTGCTGTTAGGTACCGAGATGAAATCCTCAGACCCATCGTCAGATCTTACGCTGGTGCAGTGGGCCCTGGGTTCCTCCTGGTGCAGGACAATGCCCAGTCTCATGTGGCCAGAGTGAGTAGGCAGTTCCTGGACGATGAAGGCATTGATGCCATTGACTGGCACTCACGTTTCCCAGACCTGAATCCAATTGAGAACGTCTGGGACGTTATGTATCGGTGCATCTGATCCCGCTAAGTAGCACCACAGACTGTCCAGGAGCTCACTGATGCCCTGATCCAGGACTGGGAAGAGATCCCCCAGGACACCATCCGCTGTCTCATCAGGAGCATGCCCAGACGTTGTCAGAAGTGCATACAGGCGCGTGGGGGCAGTACACATTACTGAGTCACATTATGAGTTGCCATAATGAAATTCACACCAATTGGAACAGCCTGTGATTTCAATTGATTACTTTGTTTTTCAGTGTGAGTTTGAATCCAGCCCTCAGTTGGTTGGTGATTTTGGTTTCCATTGACCATGGTTACGCCATTTTGTTCTCAATGAATTACACAATGTACCGTAAAAATGTTGATCTTTTTAATGTATTTCATTCATCAAGACCCAATATGTGATTTAAGTGTTCCCTTAATTTTTTTGAGCAGTGTAGTTGCTTTTGGCATACTTATTGTGCTTCAAGTCATGTAAATATATAAATTCTAAAATTTGGGCACGTGCAATCAGAATTTTCACGACTTGTGTACATTCCCTCTAAATACATTTGGTACTTCTGAACAAAAAGTAGAGGAGGATCTGGTATTTTGGGTTAGAGATATTAAGACTACTAAATGAGATCAAGTGCAAATGCAGTGAAAGTTTGGGGTATTAATCCATTCAAATCAGAAAATTAACAGAAATGGCATTGACACCCTAGACTCACTATTTTGTAGCATAGCCTTTGGCTAATGTAAATGCAATCAAGTACTTCCTATAATCGTAGATGAGCTTCCTGAAACCCGAAACTAGCAATTCGGCCCACTCATATTGTGCAAACTGTTCTAGTTCTCCCAGATTTGAAGGGTGCCTCTCAAATGTCATTGCTGGCCACTTCAGAACAGTCCAGCGTTTTGCTTTCCAACTATTCCTGGGTGCATTTTGAAGTATGTTTGAGGTCAGAGACCCTTTGACAGAGACCCAGCTTTCTGACAATGGCTTCATGAAATGCCTCCAGATTTCATGAAGCCATGCACGTTTGCCAAGTGCCAGAGGCAGCCAATCAAATCCAAACCATCACTGAACCTTCTTTTGTTTGTCTGTGGGGAAGGTGTTCTTTTCCTTAAAGGCTTAATTTTGTTTACTGTAAACATAGAGATGGAGTACTTTACCAAAATTTGGCTCATCTTTCCACATTAGAATGTCCCGGAAGATCGTGACATACTCAGGTGTGTTTTGGAAAATTGCAGTATTGTTTTTTTACATTCTCCTCAGCAGGTGTCCTACCATTCAACCTCGTTTCACTGAGTTGGTGTCTGAAGGTCAGCTTGAATCTGTGAGGCAGATGTTTGAGGTGCTTTCGCCTTCATTCCAACAATCCTTCTCCACAATCACATTTTCTTTTGAGACCACGGCCAGGGAGAGTGGCTGCAGTGGTACAGGCCTTAAATGTTTTGATAACATTATATTACGTACAGCAGAAATAAGAATATCACCGTCTCTGGAGCTCTTGGAGCATTGAAATTGTCCATGGTTGACTATAATATTGTGCCTGACCTCCTCAGACAATTCTCTAGTTTTCATTATTTTCTCGATCTTCATTGAAGTACCCACAGCAACACAAAAAAGGAAAATAAGGCCTCTTTTCTATTCAAACTGGTTGAATAAGTGATTGTCATATTGCAGGCACCTCTAATTTCAATTACAAAGGAGAATCAGCTGTTTCAAATTGAAATTATTTCTAACTACTTCTAGAATGTGCAAAAAATATAGTCCAGGACATTTTAGGGTTTCTTTGAGGAATAAGATACAATTTAGTAAATTATTCAGATATTTCAGTTTTGTTCAATTATAAACCAAAGAAATATGTGGATACCATAAGAATTTCAACAATTTCCTAAAAGTGGTGCATTATCTCAAATGCAAGCGTGATGACAGTTTTATTTTTTTTAGAGCAAAGGCTTTCTCCTTCCTGACCTCCCATGTAAGCCACGTTTATGAAGTCTCTTCCTGACAGTTGACTTCGACATTGACTGTGGCAAGACTCGAAGACCTGCAGATCCCTTGATGTTACCCTTGGGTTCTTACAGACTTCTGTGAGCATCCTTTGGTCAGCTCTTGACCTGAATATGCTGGGACGACTGGTCCTATGTACATTGCCAGTGGCCTGGAATTTTCTCCATTTGTAGACATTTCATCAGACTCAGAATGAAGAACTTTGTATTGCATGGAAATGGCTATGTAACCCCTGAATAATGGGCATCAATCATTTTACTTATTAGGGCATTGGATAGGTCTTTTAATCTTAACATGATGTGCAACCGCACACCTACATTGTTTAAACCAAACTAGATCAAGTTTCGGATGTTCTTGGAAGGCCGGACCTCCCAAGTGACTTTCTAATGATTTTCTGCATAAGGAAAATGCATTTCTGTTTATTTTAATAGCATAAATGTCTTACGTTTTCTTGTGTGATTTGTTCAAATGGGTTCTTTTATTAATAAATCTGGTTGGAATTTAGCTCAGATCCACATGTCCTATTTTTTTGATTATTTTTTTTTACATGTTTGGACAACTTACCATTAGGTCTACTGACTTTTCACCTGACTGTATGCAAGTATTCAAACCCATTATTCAGTACTTTAGAAAAGTGTCTTTTGCTGTGATCTCAGCTTTGAGTCTTCTTGGTTATGTCTCTACCTGCTTTGCAAACCTGGATTTGGGCAGTTTCTCCCATTATTCCTTGTAAATCCTCTCATGCTATGTATGTTTGGATGAGGAGCTTTGGTAAACTGCAATCTTCAGATCTCTTCACAGATGTTCAATCCCAAAGCCACTTCAGGTTTTTCTTGGCTTTGTGCTTTTGGTCGTTTTCATGCTAAAACATGAATCTTCGCCCCCGTCAGAGGTCTGATCAGGTTTTCATTAAAGATGTCTGGATTTTTTGTTCATCATTCCCTGAATCCTGACCAGTCTCACTGTCCTTGCCGATGAGAGGCATCCCCCATAGCATGATGCTCCCACCACCGTGCCTCAGCATAGTGAGTGTATTAGCCAGGTGATGAGTGGTACAATGTTTTCGCCAGATGTAGTGCTTGGCATTCATGCCTAAGACTTTGGTCTCATCAGACCAGAGAATCTTTCCTCATACACCCAGATTCCTTCACATGGCATGTCACATGCCTTTTACTCAGTGTCTTCCATCTGGGGGGTGCTGTGGGGGATGCCTCTCATCTGCAGGGACATTGAGACTATTCATGTTTCAGGGAATGATGAACAAAACAATTTCTAGAGACTATCTCAAGGATGATTCATGGCGACAGGATCTGAACTCCAATTTGAAGTGTCATGGCAAAGGGTCTAAATACTTAAGTACATCAGCTTTACCTTGTAAGTTAGAAGGCTTACACAATTTTGATTGTCTTTGTGGCTTGCTCTTTTTCTGTTCTTTCAACACATATATTTTGGGTAATTGTAACTATGGCCATAACTTAGTATGTCCTAATCTGGATTCCTTTTGATTGAAATATTGCCATATCAATCCATAACATGCAACTCACAAATATGTTGAACGCTCACAAATGTAATGCAAGTGACAAATTTGTAATATAAAGGTGACAAATAAAATGCTGTAACATTCAAAATAATTCTTACATTTATTTGTTTATCAAAACTTAATTTTCTTAACAATTATTGTTATTATAATTGTTTTTTTTATCTTGGTAGGTTTATTTACTGGTTCCATTATATATATATTTGCTCATCTCCTTCAGTTTGTGACTTGCTCGGCTAACATAATTGTTCTGGAGCAATGTTCTATAGACATGGCGCCATGTATGTCTGTGAAAAACCAAACACTATATTCCACAGTAAAAACCCCATACCAATGTTCAAGCATGGTGGTAGGGTCATGGTTTGTGGATGTTTTGCTTTTGCATCAGGACCTTGATGCCTTGCATCATTGTAAGAAGAGATCATTTTGCTCTGTATCTGAGAATTCTACAGGGAAGTGTTAGGTCATCCATCCATGAGCTGAAACATGCAGCAAGGCTGTGATCTGAAACACCCAAGCAAGGGTAGACACAAGACATTTTGTGTTGGAATGTCCAAGTCAAAATCAAGACCTAAATCCCATTGCGATCATGTGTCAGGGCCTGAAACAATCAGTTTATGCTTGAAAATGTAAAACAAGTTGTTGTTGTTACCCTTTGTTTATAAAAAATTTCTGTCACTCGGTCCAATCATCTTTACAATTACAGGGCACTGAGAAGATTTAAGTGTTCCCCAGAAAAAGCTCAAACTGTACATACCTACCTCAGCTCCTCTTTTTGCCACCTATGGTCTCTCTGCTGTCCTACCTCCACAGGAAGACAGTTCCTGCTGCAGTTCCTGCTCAGCCTAGTCAGAACCTTTTATCTGTCCTGGCACCCCAATGGTGTAACAAACTTCCCCTTGAAGCTAGGACTGCAAAATCCCTGCCTATTACCTCTCTGTGTAGTCTTATCTGACCCATTGTTGATTGTGAAGACGTGCTTGGATAAAGGCCCTTTGAGCCGAAAGCTCAATAACAATTTTTTTTTTGATAGAGTGCATCAGCCCAACTGTCATTTTCTCCAGTTTTTATTTTATACGCTAAGCCCTCTTATAGGGAATAACTTCCAGATAAGAAACTGAATCCCAAACCCGAACCTCTTCCAAATTGCTAGCAGGGCCATGCATTGTCACATGTTGCTGTCAAAACTCAGAGTTCCATCCAGAGAGTGGAGAGGGGATGAAATGCATAGTCTTTTTTTTCCTTTTTCCTGTTTTTCTCCCTTCTCAATCTAAAGATCTCCAATTCCAAATGATGGCCTTGCCTCTTCGGGAGCCGTACAGCAGTATACATTTACTTGCAGTAAAGACGTTAACAGAACCCAGACCAGGGAGATGTCATGCAAATGCATGGGGGTCAGACGCAAGTCTTCTGTTCTTTTCATTGACTTCCCAGGAAAATTTGCCTATGTTTATCTTTTTGTATTTCACACTATGTTCAGATAAACAATGTATGATGTTGGTGTGGATGTTAACTGCAATTTTATCACAAATAATGAACTGCATTACATCTAGAAATGACTGACTACTGCCCCCAAATATCTGTTACAGTCACTTCTACTTAAAGGGGCCATATGTAAGATTTTGACTGTACTACTAGCATAAATACAAGCAAAAATGACGAGTAGACACATGTAGTTAATAATTTTTCTAATATTACTTTTTTTATTACTACAAAATAGTTCAGGGTGCAAGAGAGAGAACCTCACAGTACTATCCTTCACAACCTAAACCACCCTGGACCTGCTAATAATATTATGGTTTCGCTCAGTAAGGGAAGATGAGGAGGAGACAAGTCTTATAAGTTGCTAGGAGGGCAATTTAGACTTTATTGACCAAATAATTATGGAGGGCACTGTATTTGCGATTTCACATGAGATTGTCCCAAGTTGGTCATGCATCTATGGGAGGCTATGTGGAAATGCAGGTGTGTACATGAGTAACAGCTTTGCTTCCTCCTCCATCCATCCAAAGATAAACAACTACTTCAAGGTCTCAGAGCTGTTGAACCAGGTCACACCACTCAAAGGCCATTTCACACCAGTTAACAGAAGCATTAACAGAAATTGGCTTAACCTAACTTTCTCTCCACTCATCTCTTAGAAGTTAAACGGTGTCCAGAAGAATCTTTGCCAGAGGAATGTCAGACTTCACTGTGCTCATGCAACCAATCATATTGCTCTGAAATTGACTTCAACAACATTGAGCTACAGCAAGTAAGTTTTGACTCTTACATAACATCCTTCAACCCATACGAGTCTATCACCATGCAGGCATGATTGATCATGACATTACAGTTGTGTTCATAAGTTTGCATACCCTGGCAGAAATAGTGACATTTTGACATTGATTTTGAAAATATGACTGATCATGCAAAAAAACGGTCTTTTATTTAAGGATAGTGATCATATGAAGCCATTTATTATCACATAGTTGTTTGGCTCCTTTTTAAATCATAATGATAACAGAAATCACCCAAATGGCCCTGATCAAAGGTTTACATACCCTCGAATGTTTGGCCTTTACAGACACAGAAGGTGACACAAACAGGTGAAAATTGCAATTAAAGGTGAATTTCCCACACCTGTGGCTTTTTAAATTGCAATTAGTGTCTGTGTATAAATAGTCAATGAGTTTGTTAGCTCTCACGGGGATGCACTGAGCAGGCTAGATACTGAGCCATGGGGAGCAGAAAAGAACTGTCAAAAGACCTGCATAACAAGGTAATGGAACTTTATAAAGATGGAAAAGGATATAAAAAGATATCCAAAGCCTTGCAAATGTCAGTCAGTACTGGTGAATCACTTATTAAGATGTGGAAAATTCAGGGATCTCTTGATACCAAGCCAAGGTCAGGTAGACCAAGAAGGACACTGTACACTGGCACACTGTAATTTGGAGTGACGTGACCAAAATAGAGCTTTATGGTCACAACCATAAGAGCTATGTTTGGAGAGGGGTCAACAAGGCCTATAGTGAACAGAATACCATTCCCACTGTGAAGCATGGTGGTGGCTCACTGATGTTTTGGGAGCGTGTGAGCTCTAAAGGCACGGGGAATCTTGCGAAAATTGATGGCAAGATAAATGCACCATGTTATCAGAAAATACTGTCAGACAATTTGCAATCTTCTGCACAAAAGCTGCGCATTGGACGCTCTTGGACTTTCCAGCACAACAATGACCCTAAGCACAAGGCCAAATTGACCCTCCAGTGGTTACTGCAGAAAAAGGTGAAGGTTCTGGAGTGGTCATCAGTCTCTTGACCTTAATATTATTGAGCCACTCTGGGGAGATCTCAAATGTGCGGTTCATACAAGACGACCAAAGACTTTGCATGACCTGGAGGCATTTTGCCAAGACGAATGGGCTGCTATACCACCTGCCAGAATTTGGGGCCTCATAGACAACTATTACAAAAGACTGCATGCTGTCATTGATGCTGAACGGGGCAATACATATTATTAAGAACTAAGGGTATGCAGACTTTTGAACAGGGGTCTGTTCATTTTTTTCTATGTTGCCATGTTTTGTTTTATGATAATACTATTCTGTTATGACCTACAGTTGAATGTGAATCCCATAAGAAATAAAAGATGTGTTTTGCCTGCTCACTCGTTTTTTTTTTTGTTTTTTTTTTACAAATGGTACATATATTTCCAATTCTCCAAGGGTATGCAAACTTTTGAGCACAACTGTATGTCAAACATACCTCTCAGGAATTGCGTTCATATGGAACTACAATGGATATAAAAAGTCTACACACCCCTGTTAAAATGCCAGGGGTTTTTGTGATGAAAAGGAATGAGACAAAGATAAATCATGTAAGAACTTTTTCCACTTTTAATGTGACCTATAATGTGAACAATTCAATTGAAAAACAAACTGAAATCCTCGAGGGGGAAAAATGAAAAATAAAAACCTTACAATAACCTGGTTGCATAAGTGTGCACACCCTCTTATAACTGGGAATGTGGCTGTGTTCAGAATTAACCAATCATATTCAAACTCATGTTAAATAGAAGTCATTACACACCTGCCATCATTTAAAGTGACTCTGATTAATCACAAATAAAGTTCAGCTGTTCTAGTAGGATTTTCCTGACATTTTCTTAGTTGCATCTCAGAGCAAAACCATGGTCCGCAGAGAGCTTCCAAAGCATCAGAGGGATCTCATTATTGAAAGATATCAGTCAGGAGAAGGGTACAAAAGAATTTCCAACGCATTAGATATACCATGGAACACAGTGAAGACAGTCATCATCAAGTGGAGAAAATATGGCACAACAGAGACATTACCAAGAACTGGATGTCCCTCCAAAATTGATGAAAAGACGAGAAGAAAACTGGTCAGGGAGGCTTCCAAGAGGCCTGCAGCAACATTAAAGGAACTGCAGGAATTTCTGGCAAGTACTGGCTGTGTGCTACATGTGACAACAATCTCCCTTACTCTTCATGTGAATGGGCTATGGGGTAGGGTGGCAAGACGAAAACCTTTTCTTACAAAGACAAACATCCAAGCCCGGCTGAAGTTTGCAAAAACAAACATCAAGTCCCCCAAAAGCATGTGGGAAAATGTGTTATGGTCTGATGAAACCAAGGTTGAACTTTTTGGCCATAATTCCAAAAGGTATGTTTGGCGCAAAAACAATACTGCACATCACCCAAAGAACACCATACCCACAGTGAAGCATGGTGGTGGCAGCATCATGCTTTGGGGCTGTTTTTCTTCAGCTGGAACCAAGACCTTAGTCAGGGTGGAGGGAATTATGAACAGTTCCAAATACCAGGCAATTTTGGCACAAAACCTTCAGGCCGTTAGAAAGCTGAAGATGAAGAGGAAGTTCACCTTTCAGCATGACAACGACCCAAAGCACACATCCAAATCCACAAAAGCATGGCTTCACCAGAAGAAGATTAACGTTTTGGAATGGCCCAGCCAGAGCCCAGACCTAAATCCAATTGAACATCTGTGGGGTGATCTGAAGAGGGCTGTGCACAGGAGATGTCCTCACAATCTGACAGATTTGGAGCGCTTTTGCAAAGAAGAGTGGGCAAATATTGCCACATCAAGATGTGCCATGCTAAT
>JACXGI010009581.1:0-11093 GCA_016801175.1 Esox masquinongy
GTGTGTGTGTGTGTGTGTGTGTGTGTGTGTATTTCAACATATGTGGTGTGCCTGCCTGAATGTGAGTGTGAGTGGCCGTATGGAACAGCGCGAGTGGGGTGAGTGTCCATGTAACTCTGTGTACGTCCTCTACACACAATGCTACAATGGACTCCGGCAGTGAGCAGTCAGGACGCTATTATAGCCCTAATCCTGCCCCTATTATGCAGACCAGAGAGAGAGCGAGAGAAACAGGGAGAGAGGCGGGGCCCAGGGTGAGGTCATCCCAAACAGCACTCAGCCAGGGTCACTGCCTCTCTATAGAGGGACACAGTATGACAGATAGAGGGAGAGAGAGAAAGATGGAAGAAGGGATGAGTAAAAGAACAGGTCTACAGGAGATTGAAAATGTGGGAGGGACACAGAAGAGAGGTGGATTACTAGGTGTTTAAAGCATGAAAAATGAAGACAAAGAGAAACGTTGTAGGAAAAAAGCATATCTGCTACAGATGGTAAAAATATTGTCTTTATTTCATAGGAAACCACACTACAATTGGAGCAAAAATCATGATGGCAATAATGACTGTAATCGTACTATTGAAAATATAATTAAAATATTGATTTATCCTGCTTGAAAATAAAAGTACACACTAAGCTTGTAGATGAAATTGTCAACCAGTAAAATGAAAATTATAAGAAATGGTACATGAATAAACAATCAATAAATACTGTGAATAAATATGTGAATAAATAAAACAGATAAGTCAATTAATTAACCTACACCTAGCCAAAATAAATAGCTTTAAAGCTACCCTGGTAACATGTCATGAGATATCTTTTTGAATGACTGCATTTTTTGCATTTCGCCCCAGTCTTTCAGAATCCACAGTGACCAGCTCTGTGGAGCTTGTTGCGTTATGGTTTATAGCTCTCTTACAAAGGTGTTTTCAGCATACCTCAGTTTGTAATATTAAAGCTTGAAGACAATACACATTCACATAGATCGTTTTGCATTCCATTGCCTTTTTTCCATTTTTTTATTTAAACCGATTTGTCCACGACGTCTACAGTCAACCACAGCCACCAGTCTATTGCTTCAAATCTTAACTGGTAAACTGATTGATTGTGGAGCTCCTACAGTACAGGTTGACAGGAGAGCTATCTTTGAGGTCCGTTGATCCTCTTTTCATTAAACAAAACACCAATCACAAGTGTCACACTTCAATTATTCTTCATTGTATTGTATTCATTGTATACTAAAAAGTGATGTTATTCTCAACAAGCAAAGTATGAATTCATTAGCATTTTTTCCCCAAAATGCATCTACTCCATACCCAAGTGTTTATACCAATTATTCATTAAGCACAACCACAGGAATAACCTTGTACATTCGTTCTCTATGCTTAATCATCTTTAAAATAAAAAGACGAATAGTGAGTAACAAGTTCTGGTGAGCAAAAACACCTTGGTAGGCAACTGTGGAATATCAGCTGGAGAGTACAACTGCATGCCATTGACACTTGAAGATCACCCTACACCACACAACCAGCACCACTGCACTCCTCAGACCATCGGCTTCCCAATGATCCCAGCCAACCTGTACTATCACAGTGTGCATATCAGGGCACGGATTCAACTCAGCCTTTGTCTGGACTTCAGTTAATCTTTTCATTTGTTCTGCTTGAAAGAAATGTGCATAGATAGGTTGATTGTATAAACGGCAATGAATTATACAATGGATTTATTTATGGAAGACAAGCCCTTGGTTTCACGTTGTTCTTTTTGGGAGGATGATCTCGAATGCATGGATGTCACCGGTGCAGGATGCATCCCGAAAATGTCTCATCGGGCTCTTTGTGCTACTATGAACGTCACAGTGATATCAAAACTGAATTATTCCGCCATTTGTTCGGGAAGCACTCTAGGGCCCGGTTCTATCCCTAAATGAACAGTCAAGTGGCCCCTGATTGCAGGCTAAATTCACAGTCACATAGGGCTGAGTCATAAGCCAGCTACCTGCCAGCCTTCACACACACACCTCAAAACCCTCCCTCCCATCCTTCCCAAGTCTGATTACTGACAGCCTCATTTAGGCTGACCTCCTCTTTCACTGGACTCTCATCTCATGCCCCCCCCCCCAACCCGGGGTACGTCCTCAGAGGAAGTAATCAGGTGAGGGGGGGTTGTTGACACGGCTAGATGGAGCCTCGTTTGTACTGACAAGCTTTTCGTAACGGGCCTTGTAAGCGTCCCTCTCTCTCAGGACGCGTGAGAGCTCACACTGGAGCTGTTCTAACTGAGGAGAGAAACAGAGACGGGAGACAGTCGTTACAGCTTCGTCTTGCAGTTGTTGGTGACGGCGTGTTACTGATATGCGAAACCCACCTGTTGCGTGAGGACGTGCTTCTCGGACTCCAGTGCGTGGCGGTGCTGCAAGCGCTTGTAGCGGCAGGACTGGGCGTAGCCTCGATTCTTTAGCGTGCGCCGTTTCTGCTTGAGACGCACCACCTCGTCTTTACTGACGCCCCTCAGGTGTCTGTTGAGCTCCCGCACTGACAGGCTCACCAGCTGCTCGTCTGAGAAGCGCTCATCCGCCCCCCCGCACTGCACGCACAAACAGAGGAACGGAGAGACAATTTGTTACTTTAAATGCTTGGGTGATCTCGAGTTGCAAAGAAGAATTGACAGGACTTCAAACGGTTTGACCGATGTACAATCGACGGAGCTACTATAATTGACTACCTAGAACCAGGTTTACCTTACTGATATGGGATCACGTGTGGTTTTGTGCACGATGTGAGATTGTGCCTAACAGTGTGTGTCAGGGGGCATTATGGCAGCGCATGTCCATAATCTGTCAGGTAATCTGACTGAGTGTTAGTGGCAGAGATCCGGCTTATGCACGGCAATAATAGCAGATATTATCACAAGCTTACACTGTGCTCCACATACTGCACAGAGAGATTCTCTCAGACACTTGCATGGGGAACCCAGATACAGAGGAGCAGTGAGCACTTTCCATATACTATGGCACTAGCAGCCAGACACACAGCTCCTTCAACTCTAACAGCCTGAGGACTGGCCTAACCTAAGTTGTTTATATGGCATAGTAAAGCTTGCTTTAATAAAGCACATTTATTAATGTCAACCTCGAACAAGTTCATGAATCTTTTAAAAGCAGAACAGTTACTCCATTTATTACATTTACTCCAATATTCTGCACTTGCTTGAGGGACAATGATGCATTTTTAAAGTAAGTCCACACATTGTCGTTTCAGAGTCTGGGCATGTTTCCTATACTTAGAGCAAGTACACGGCAGGCACACATAATCATGTTCTAATGTTTATAATTCCAATCCTTTACAGTATGATCCCTCCATCACCTCTCCCTCCCATCTCCAATAAACTGATACTCCACTGTTGTTGCTAGCATGTCGCTAATCTCCTGGTGCACTATTGTCGTTAGCATTCTTGCCTGCTCCTCAACTATTGCATGTATTATTTTTGTAGCCTCCCCAGTTACATTTATTTTTTGTAATTCCACCATGTTAACTTCATATTTGATTTCCCCTGAACCCATTCGTTCATTACTTGGAGGTGATGATGATGGTGATGTTGATGGCCATGCATGGGGTGATGCGGGTGGTGATGATGATGATGGGGATGATGATGAAGCCGACCAGAGGGGCTCTGGGGTTGTGGGTAGGCTGCTGAGGAGGAATTTGGGTTAGGGAGCGATTGAGGTGCAGAGGAGAGGTAGAGGAGTGGACGATGGCACATATCTGTCCCTTTGGCGCAGGACATGTCACCCCCGCTGTCACTTCCTGAATCCCCCAGGTTGTTGCTGGAATTCTGGGAAATCCCTGGAAACTGCAGGGGATGGAGTGAGAGGGAAAGAAACACTCTTTATAGCCTATGTCATCACGATCAATAGTGTTTATCAAACCTAATTTGATCCATTTTGCTATAGCAAGCAAACAATCCTGCCATTTTAGCCTAATAATGGTTGTTAAACATTCCGGAAGGAAAAATAAAGTTTGAAATGGGACGTTCCAAAGTGCAGAAGCCTTTTTATACGCCCCAAAAAACATCACATGTATAATTACCTATATTGTAGTAACATTCTCCTGCAACAGGGAGATCAAATGGATTTCTGGTATCTGTAACAGACGGAAGACAGCCGATGGAACGTACCTGGGAACTTACAGCGGCTGCAGCTGAGTTCAGCAGCGCCTCCACGGCATCCTCACAGCCCAGGAAGTTTCCCACTGGACCCCTCTCTCTGTCTCCCCGTTCTGACCCGCCTCCCAAGGCGCCCAGCAGGGACGCCGGGCCCACCGCCTCCCCTCCAAACTGCTGCTGTAGCGCCGCCAGCCAGATCAGGTCCTCCAAAGAGGCAGGGTTAGGACCCTGAGCACCCACATGGGAGGGGCTACCCTCCACGTTCCCCTGAGAGCCAGAACTGATGCCGGAGGTGTAGCTGTTGGATATGGACAACGGGAAGGAGATAGAGGAGGAGGAAGAGGAGAGGGAGGAGGAGGCAGAGGGAGGAGGGTGTGCATCGCTCAGCGTTGGAGACGGGGGCAGGGAGTTGTATGGGCTGGAGTTGAGGCTAGAGTCCTGGGGAGGGTGGCTGGTGTAAGGGCCGGGGGAACTGGAGGGGTCCTGGGGAGGGTGGCTGGTGTAAGGGCAAGGGGAACTGGAGGGATCATTCGGGAGGCTAGATTTGGGGAACGTACAGGAGGGAGGGAGAGGAGGAGTGTCTGGCTTCACCTCAAACTTGAGGAGGTCAAAGTCATTGAGGTACTCCATGGCCAGCGGACTGGGGGGGAGAGGGGGCATGGGGAGGGAGGGAGACGACATGGCCACTGCTTTGGGAACAGACCGAGTTTGTCTGTCTGTGGGTCAGGGTTGTGAGTTAATCCACCTCTCTGTCTTTATGCAGTCCGTACACAACAACAGACTCCCAGACGGCCCTGGTAATCCAGTAATGGGCTGACTGGTGACTGTTGCCTGTGGAAAAAGAGTCTTTGTATGTTTCTTCTTGATCCTGTGAAATAGAGAAAATTAGTAAAGATCATTGTTCTCGCAGAGTTGGTCATGAAACCAACAAGCGTTAGGTATACAGGAACTGAGTACAAGATAACATCTCTGAAGAGGACAGAAAAGAGGACAGGATGTGGGAAACAACACAAGATCGACAGACTGGCCAGAGCTCGAAGAACAGAATGGAACACTTTTCATACTGCCAGTGGCTTAAAATGTGTCTGAGCATGTAGAGAAATAAAGACTTTCTCCCAGTGTGGCCAATGAAGTAATTTTACAGATATCCATAAGATAGTGTTATTCTCCAGTGGGAGGTCTGATTGTATGTTGTAGTATGAAGTGATTAATCCTAAACATAACACCTTTGCTCCCCACAGACACACACAAACACACACACACACACATATGTAGGTTTTATTATCATGATGAGGACCTGCAATTTATTACCATCAACTATTTTACCTATCCCTAAACCTAACCTTATCCCAACCCTAACAATAACCTCAATAATCCAACCTTTATGCTAACCCCAACCTTAATTCCAACCCTAACCCTAAACATTACTCCAAGTAAAAAAACAAACATATTATTACACTGAGGACCATCCAAATGGCCTAACCTTGCATCACTTTCCTTGTTTAATTAAACAGCAACAAACACACAGAAACACACACAGACACACACACTTATGTGAGCAAAAACCCACTGGTAGCAATTAAATTTTTCAAGTAATGTTACCTACTTAACAGAACTAAAATCCATATCATTCATGTAAATACATATTCTGTTAAGCAACAAAGACTATAATGTCTAACAGATGCTCGATCGAACAATTTAGAAATGTTTTCTCATTTTGTTAACCCAAAACTTTGGAAACGGTTTTTGACACGTGTGAAACCACATGAATGGAATGGTGAGATGTTCATATCTTATTGTCAGTCAAACATATCTGAATGACAAACCAGCGGAAAATGTATTTTGTAAATTACCAGTCTATGGTTTCAGGATGTTCTTTATGGGGAGATCACTTTTAACATTCTGGACACCAAATTTCCATGCTCATGAGGTTAACACAGATTCAATTTCAAAAAGTTTCAAAACTCATCATTGAATGAAAACCTGTAACTATCTCTGATGATGTATTTCTTAAATTATCAAATGATATATATATATATATATATATATATATATATATATATAAACATGTGTACTAAGTAGATTATCTGTCTGATTATTTTGTTTTTACATTTACAGGAGACAGCAAAAGCATTCTGTTACATTCACTGAACATGTCATAAGATATTAATCTCATACAGACATGCTCGATCCTTCTAGATTAATTTTTATTTCAGACCAGTTTAGACCAACCTTATTACCATACAACCAATACACAAACAAAATAAATATATCTGATCATGTACTAGTGCCTATTTCTAAATGAAGCCCTCTACTTTTTCATGAATATCTAACATTTGTAACAAGAACAACAACATACACAAAATGTATAGTACAACATCACCCAACATTTCTACATAAACTGCAAATAGGTAAGCACTGATTATTCAGATGACAAATATCATGATTAACATCAAATGAATAACCTGTCAGATTGATGTTTCCACTGGTTCCCCACCAGCACTCAACACATTAATTTTACCCCCTCATGTCCCCAATAGACTGTGACAGAGACAGAGCTGTGATGGGGAGCACAGAGGCCTCAACCTGGCTTCAGCCCAGAGGAGAGGGAGAGAACTGACAGAGAGATGAGGAGAGCGAAAGAAAAAAGTCAAACGAAATTACAGAGATAAATACTTGAAAGAGAAAGAGGGTAAGAGAACAGGGGGAATAGAGAAAAAGAAGTTTGAGAAAACAGTTCTTACCGTATGTCATGGATGGGATGATTGGTTTGGAGATCCTCTCACCATTTCCCCCACAAAAGTGACTAAAGTGACAAACTGACACGCGTACACAGAAAGAGACAAATATAGAGAGAGGGGGAGTGAGAGAGAGAGATGTGCATGTGTGAGTGTGTATGGTTCTCTGTCACTGAGGGTCACTGCCCCCTCTCTTTCTCTCCTCTCGGTTGCAAATCCCTCTCGCCCTCTCTTGGTCACGCTCCCCTCTTCTCTCTCACCCCTATATCCCTCTCTAAAGCCATGGCTCCCAGCAACCATGGTCCAAATCTCTCTCTCTCTCTCTCTCTCTCTCTGCCCCCTCTGTCCCCCCCCCCTGAATCCACCAGCCCCCACAGTTTAAACATTTGTGTTGGTAATGTTACAATTGAGTTTTTTAAAAATGTAATATGAACATGCAGTACACTTACAAATTTACATACTTCCCCAACCAAACTCTTTCTACACACACATACACACCCACACAAAAATTTACCAATGTAGGTACGTATGCATTCACGCTCGCACATGCACACACACACATATACATTTTCTGAACCCATCAGGTTGTCACATGCTGGATCATATTTGAAGCATGCTCAGTGTGTTCTAGTAACATCACAAGGTGTGCACAGCCAAGCACTATGTTCTGATGTCAGTTCATGACCTATGCCTCCTTCCCATTTGATGGTAGAGAGAAGTGGTACTGTTACAGACATATTAATGACGTTGGACGTTTGTAGCAGAAATTATGTTTGTAGCAGAAAGACAAAAAATACTTCTTAATGCTTTTACAAAGGTAGTACTCAAACTTCACTGGAGAGTTGGTTGGCTCTCTACCGCCACACTGTGGACATTTACAACCACTGTAACTCAATCATGGCATGACGGCAATGTACTGTGGAACAGCGTTGTAATGACAGAAATCAAGGTGAAAAAGGGCCTTATATTGTTCGAATGTAGTTTTATTTACTAAACTGTAACTGACTTATTTATTAATTTATTGACTGTAACTTCCTTATTTACCATTTTGTATCTGATACCTGGTAAATGGAATTTAAGTAAATGTTGTGCAATGAGCTGTTTTTAACTAAGTGGAATTCCTTCTGTAGTTTTGTTTTTTGCGCTTTTAATTACACTGTATGTATTTATGTTCCCATCATACATTTACTTTTCATTATAATTTACTAATGATTAACCCTGCATGCTTTACATGATTTTTTTTTTTTGCAGTTGATTCGTTTACTCGTAGCACCTAATTTGCCTTTTTCTTTCTGCCATTGAATGACAGTCAGTGACCTCCTGATCTTCCGACCTCCACTGATTCACTGAATCAATGGCCAGCCACACTCTCATGACAACAGTTACTTATTGTTTAGATGTTAACAAGGAAAGTGCAATAGGTATGTCCTATACCTTTTGCAGTTTGATCATTTAGTGTTTGCTAGGTAGGTTTTTACAAGGACAAGTAACCCACCTATTTGTCAAATATAATAAATGCATGTTTAGTTGGGTGTTTATGAATTGAATGTTATTTGACAATAGAAAGATTAGACTTGACCAACTAACCATCTAATACTATTGCCCCAAACCAAATACAAAGTTTATAGTAAAACATGTATTGAGGACCACTTGTAAAAACATGCATTTATCACCTACTCTGATCAGGTGCTAATGTTACTCCTTGTGTAGAATTTAAGTCCTCATTGGCTATGGGAAATTAAATGTAGATTACAGCATCATCAGCATTAAACTGTGCATGTGTGCTTGTGTATGTGCTTGTGTGTGTGTGTGTTTGTGTCTGTCTTAGTATGTTGTTGGATTTGTTTACCCTCCAGATCAGATTTGGGCAGACAATATTAACTCACTGATTCCTTAACGAGACGTTATTAAGACACAGAGAGACTCCGGATTAACGCGTTTAGCTTTTGAGGATAAAAAAAATGCTTGTTATGCGCTTCACTGCTTGGTGAATTTCAGTGGGTTAAAACAAATGTTTCTGAGGCTGACTCCCAGAGACAAGTGGATGTGAGGGGACATGGGAGCGTGTTTTGGGAACTTGGGTTTTTGGGAGCTGGGTTCTGGGGGACAAGCAAGAACAAAAAGGTTTTTATAGGTTCAATTTCCAGGGCTTTTTAACTATGAGTTTGTACCTAATGTAGAAAGTAAAGTAAGAATTTAAAATTAATTGGTGTTATTTATCCTGCTCCACCAAACCATATTTCATGATACGTCAATGTCTTTAACCGTAATCCTTACCTTAACCCTAACAGTAATTTAAAATTTAAACCTTGTGTAACCTAATTTGAATGCCTAAACCTAACATTAACCATAACTGTGAACATAACTCTAACCCCACAGCGTAAACCTAATCCATTAGCATTTAATGAAGTCAGGACTAGCAAAAAGGCCTGACTTTTCACCATGTATTAACATAGTGTAAGGAAATATTGGTGAATTAAGGCACTAAAAAGATAAATCATCAAGTATCTAGACAAACATATGCCCTTGTACTTTACTAGATGTACTTTAATCTATGTACTAAACTGTATATATTTTACAGTATGTACTTTACTGTATGAACTTTATTGTATATATTTTACTGTATGTACTGTATGTATTTGATTGAATATACAACCCTATTTCCAAAAATGTTTGGACGCTGCGTAAAATGTAAATAAAAACAGAATGCAATGATGTGCAAATAATTTAAACAGTTCAATACAATTCAATAGAAAATAGTACAAAGGCAACATATCAAATGTTGAAACTGAGACATTTTATTGTTTCTTGAAAAGTATATGCTCACTTTGAATTTGATGCCAGTAACATGTTTCAAAAAAGTTGGGACAGAGGCCACAAAAGACTGGAAATGTTTTTGGAATGGAAATGCAAAAAAAAATGGAAATGCAAAAAAACTAAACTTAGTGGAATATCACACAACTAATTAGGTTAATTGGCAACAGGTCAGTTACATGATTGGATATTAAAAGATCATTCCAGAGAGGATGGGCCTGTCAAAAGTGAGAAAGAAAGACTGCAAATAGTGTTTATTTATTTTTTACGTTTCTCAACGTAAAATTGCAAAGAGCTTGGGGATCTCATCATTTACGGTACATAATATCATTAAGATATTCAGAGAATCCGGATAAATCTCTGTATGCAAAGGAAAAGACCGAAAACCAATATTGTATGGCCATGCTCTTTGGGCCCTCAGGCAGCAATGCATTAATCACATATATGATTCTGTAGCAGATATCACCACATGGACTCAGGAACACTTCAGAAAACCATTGTCTGTGAACACAGTATGTCGCTGCATCCACAAATGCAAGTTGAAATTCTACCATGCAAAGAAGAAACCATATATAAACAAGATCCAGAACCGCTGCTGCCTTCTCAGGGCCCAAGCACATTTAAGATGGACTGAGCTGAAGTGGAAAACTGTCCTGTGGTCTGCCGAATCAAAATTTTAAATTATTTTTGAGAATCATGGATGCCGCGTCCTCCAGACTAAAGAGGAGAGGTTAGTTAAAAAGCCAACATCCTTGATGGTATGGGGGTGCATTAGTGCACATGGCATGGGTAACTTGGCATGGGCACCATTAATGCTGAACAATATATGCAGGTTTTGGAGCAACATGTGCTGCCATCCAGACAACAATTTTTTCAGGGAATGCCTTGCTTGTTCCAGCAAGACAATGCCAAACCAATCACATTCTGCACGTTTTACATCAGCAGGGCTCTGTAGTAAAATAGTCAGAGTGCTAAACTGGCCTGCCTGCAGTCCAGACCTGTCACCTATTCAATACATTTGGCACATTATGAAACAAAAAATGTGACAAAGGAGACCCCAAACTGTTGAGCAGCTGCTATCAAGCAAGAATGGGAAAATATTTAACTTTCAAAACTATAGCAATTGGTCTCCTCAGTTCCCAAATGCTTACAGAGTACTGCTAAAAGAAGAAGTGATCAACGCAATGGTAAACATGACCCTGTCCCAACTTTTTGAAACATGTTGTTGCCATCAAATTCAAAGTGGGCATGTATTTTTCCAAAAACAGTAACATTTCTCAGTTTCAACATTTGAGATGTTGTCCTTGTACAATTTTCAATTAAATATAGGGAGTAGCATAAGAATGCATAATAATGGTTTGCACATCAGTGCATTCTTTT
>JACXGI010009581.1:11193-30019 GCA_016801175.1 Esox masquinongy
ACACACACACACACACACACACACACACAAACAAAAACAGAATTCAGTTGAAGCTATGCTACAGTCTTTAACTATCTATCACAAATCATTCAATTCATCAGTCTGTCATTTGGCCTTGGAGTTAGAGAACAATTCAGCCAAGACAGACAGAGCCCCAGCCACCAGAGACAATCCTACCATTGCAAAAACAATAACTAATTGACCTCCCCCCATCCACTTCCTCTCCCTCACAATCTCCCGTCATCTATGTTTCCGGGGGGAAAAGCTTAGCAGTTAAACCAACAGGGCCTCCCATGAGTCTGAGGGACAAAGAGAGAGAGAGAGAAACAGAGGAACTTACCTCATTCTTCATGCCAAATACATCACCACCACTACCGAACACACAACAGCTCCAACGTGCTTCTACACCTCACCACTCATTATTCAGGAGTCACATCTCAGGAGCTGCGCAGTGTCATGACATGATCAGCCTAGTTAACACCCAAACCTGACCTCACATAGTGTACTGTATGCGACCACAAATCCCCAATAAGATCTCATTCTGTCCTGGAAATTCATATCCAACCTATATTCATGTTAAGTAGGACTATTGCTTCATCTGAGTGCTCGTTCCTGAATGGCAATGCCATGTGATAATGATGCCTTAAACCCACATCCATCCCAACACTAACTCAGCACTGCTCGAATAAAGTGACGCTATCAATTTTCTCTATCCCCTAATCTGATTCCAAATGTACTGCCATTCAGCTGCTCAGATACCACAACAGTGGTTAGATACAATTTTAGAATCATTAAGTAAATCCGCTATTCGGATATTACCCCATATTTCAGGGTTCATAAAGAGATTGAAATACTCGGAAAGAAATGCTCCAGAAGGGTTCTTTAAGGAGGGAGAAAAAACTTTTAGGCTGTAGAAACCTATTTGAAAGGCAATGGTTCTTCGTGAGGATACCTACAACATTTAAAGTGCCACTGTGTAAAATCTTGCCTCAAACATTTACAAGACTGAATTGAAGCAATAACGAGACTGGTGTCCTCCTCCTGTTCCCTTAGCGAACAAGACCAGAATAATACTAGCTAGTCCTGGGGGGTTTAGGGTGGGGTGGGGAGTATGAGGTTGTGTCTAAGGATACTTCACGTCAATGCCAACTGATAGACGGACTGTGAGAAAGTTTAAATGGGGAATATCTCAGGCACTTGGAACAATTAGAGTAGATGAAAAAATCAAAACATTAACTTTAAACATTTACTGCAGATGTCTTCTGGTAATTTTTACTTGTATGTATGCTAGTAGTACAGTAAAAACCTTACAAATGGCCCCTTTAACATCATAATAACCTTATTTTATAGAAGACAAACTCCTTTGATTATCCTTTGGAAGGGAAGAAGAATTATTGGGGAGTAAAGAAAAGTTATATTTATGACATTTCATATTTTCTAGCATGATTTTCAGAATTGTTTTAATATCTTCTTTTTGCATGTACTGTGAATTGATTGGCTAATTAATTATGCTACGCAAAGACAAATAACAAATACAATATCTGTCAGTAATTGGATTTATTGAACCTGTTACTGAGATGATTGTTCCAGTTTAGATGTTTAAGGCAGCGTTATCATTCTCAATGTTGGTTGCGGATGGCCTGTTGTAAAAGCAATGACTGTTTCATAGCACCTTTTGTCACGTGCTTAAGCATTGGGCCTCGCTTTGGCTTAGGGCAACGATTAACCACACAAGCCAGTTGCTCTTCCTGCCATAGAGCCAGTGAAGCTCCCCAACACATCAGCACAGCTCTGACCCCTGTCACCCTGGTTTGTTTAGCCTAATACGACAGAACAACCCCCGTCACCCGGTTCAACTGGATAGCGGAGAAAGAGGAGGACGGAGGAAAGGGACCTAAGTGAGTAGAGGAGTGACCTGGACTGTTTTTGAGCAGGGCACCCACTGACAGGGACAGATGGTGTGAGCTTGTGGTCTGGAGGGGCCCTCTAACTCCCCCGGATCTCACAGATATGTGTCCTAATCTGGACTAACTGTGTTACAAGCAGCAGGCTTACACGTCTTACCCCATAAGGGGGTCTTCCCTCCATTACAGGATCTGTCTCCTTCACTCTCTATCTCACCTCTCATGCACTCAGTATAGCCTGCCATGCCCCAATTCCTCTTCTTTTTTAAGACTTGAAATTTCAAATTTGGTCTTCGTTTTCCTTACTATATCCTATGCCCATAGAAAGAAGGAAAGAAGATGTGTACTATAAAAACCTGCTCGGGAGACTCAGGTATAAATTTGTGGTACAGCAGCCATAAGCAGAAAATTGTTGTATTTTTGTAGTTTTTTAGAGTGTATTTTACTGAGAAAGCAGGTCTGGTCCACAGCAAAGCATCTGACTCATTAGCTGATTGGTAAGCTTTCAGGCACTATTTCAATGAATATGGCTAAATCAAGCTACTTTTAATGCTCTGCCTCAGACTCCAGAGGTGATCATACTGAAAAAAGAAAACTCACTGGAGGGTGCATATTCCTTGAATTCTAAGTAAATCAATAAAAGTGTCACGAGCAAAGCACCCCCACGCCATCACACATCCTCCATTCTTCACAGTGGGAACCACATGCACTTAGAGCCAAAATTAGAACAGAAACCTAAAATTTGCACTCATCAGACCAAAGGGCAGATTTTCACCAGTCTATTTCATGTCTTGGTACAAGCAAATCTCTACTTCTCATTGGTGATATTCAACAGTGGTTTCATTGCAGCTCTTCACCCATATAGGCCAGATTCATGCACCTCTGAACAGTTGAAATAACAATTTGTCTTAATGTCTTAAAGTAATGATGGACTGTCATTTGTCTTTGCTTATTTGAGCGATTCTTGTCATAATATGGACTACTACACTACCGGCATAATGAGTGTCTTCTTAATACCAACCCTACTTAGTCATAACACAACTGATTGGCTCAAACGCATCAAGGAAAGATATTCCACAACTTCACTTTTAACAAAGCACACCTGTTAATTAAAATGCATTCAAGCTAGTTGAGAGAATGAAAATAGAGTGAAAAGATGTGGCAAAGGGTGGCACAAACCTGATAGATCTGTATTTAAATCAATCCTAAAAAGTAGTTACATTCAAAGTTCTACATTAATAATAATCTCAAATAACAATCTCTACAAACCATATTTAAAACTTCAGTTATCCCAGCTGTGTTAAACAGATTATTTTTGTCTAGAAATTATAAATGATTTAATGTTTTTGTCGTTTGTTAACCTTGTAATTCTTTATTTTCTGAAATGTATACCCCCTATTCATTGATACAGCCATTGTTTTTTGTCCACCTCCCTCCCTCTCTCCTCCCTGTGTGTCTGCATCTAATCTCAGTATTATTGTTAAATGGATCTAATCCATCACTTCAACTGTTAAGCCCCAATGTAATAAAAAAAAGTTGAAGTTTCAATGAACAATTGACCAGCTGCTGCAGTGTTGTCAACAAGAAAGTATTATACTTGACTGATAAAACTCAACTCTAAACTTATTCTACCATATTTGCCTTTTTCTCAATAAAACTCTTCATGGCAATGTATTATCTACAGGAAGCTCAAAAACAGACATTAGTCACTGACGTACAAGGGATGCCAAGTGCATTTTAAAAAAGAAGCTTTTAGGTGTGGAATTAACATCCCATTAACTATCATGCTTAGCTAAAGAGGAGTTTGAAAGAGGGGTCATGTTTAGAGCAAGTTTTGCAGGTGTTTTATTGAGACTTATCAACTGGCTTCTAGCTTTTATGATATGCCTTCAAAGTCTCAATTAACCCAATTAAACACTTATGGGAGATTCTCTAGGTTTTTTACCACAATCTAAAGAACACAAAATTGTTTAATTTTCTGAGGAAGAATTATGTGGCATCCCTCCAATTTTGAGTTCCAGAGCAGGATTAAGCACATGTAAACTGTCCTGTCTTTGAGGACCTTAATGCAGTGTTTTGAAACTTATAATCAACAAACTACATGAAGCCCGCTGTAAATTGTGGCTGGCTTTTGGAATCTTACCAGTATGAAGATATCAAACGAATGCAAATTTGAATCACCTGCAAACTGCATAATGAATGACTGTCAGGGCATGGAATATTAATTATTAAGATTACCTACATATAAACTGGAACAATCTTCTCAGTAACTAGTGCAAGAAGTCCAAATAGAAACAGATTGGACTGTTTTTGAAAATGTTACATTTGTGTTGCTTAGTACGTTATCCCTTTAATATACAAGTAAAAACACAGATAGATATCTAAACAAATGGACAAACAAACCTAAAAGCAAGTCTACTTAAGAAATGTGATGATGATGGGCATGTTTTTGACCAATCATACAATTGGAATTTCATTCCACAAGCTTATATTTATCTCACTTGGAAAATACTTTCTAAACAATCTAAACAAACGCCTGAACTAAGCTCACAAAAAAACACTGATTAGACAATTTGGTTGCATTCGTTTTTGTATGTTATCTTTCCCATTTAAGACTCCCTCCAACATGGCCCCTCCCCTTTTTCTTGCATACACACTGAGATACATTTTGCCAGCGTCTCTCCAAACGATAAATGGTGACATTAATGGTACCCGTGAAACAACAACATTACAGTATTATTATTTTTAGATACCAAGTATGATTCACCGAGGTCAACTACCACCTTGACCGTGAGGGCAACCAACGCTGTGATCCACCCCAAGAGTACCCTGTCTCAGCTGTCTGGCACCCATACAGCAGATGCGTTGTTTGGCAGCGACTCCCTGGTGTATGGGTGTGTGCTTACTGCTGTTTTCCACACTTGGGGTCTCGTTGTGTGTGGGATTATCAGGCTAGTCAAGGGATTAGAGAGCTAGTTCTGCTTCTTTAACTGGTGTCAGATTAACAGATACCCGCGCTTTAATAAAACGTCTGTAATGTAGACATAAGATGTCAATAGCCCCTCCACCACACCCCTCCCACGGCTACGGCCTCAGCCCCACATGAGGAGTCCACACAGAAAAGTTGTTCAGAGTCATTTTCCACAGTCCCATGTTATTCACCACCGAGACACTTTGTTTTTTAACATTCCTTTACATTTGATCGGTAGCTTCCTGATTTTCCTGGACTCAATCCTAAAAGAATCCTTCAATTATCTGTATCTGCATCATGACATACTGTGCCCTCTGTGCCCACTGTGCCCACTGTACCCACTGTGGTATTCAGACTAGGCTGCACTGGGTGGCAGCTTAACTTTGCCACTTTTCACCATGGCAACCATTCTTCATTTTAATTTGCATACTTGCAGACAACAGCAATTACTTTAGCTGTAGAGCAGAATTAGTTCAGCATGAATAGGCTGAATGACCCTAGACGACCATCTTTGCCCGTGAGAATTCCATGTGCCAGAAGATAGACAACGGCTCTGGACAGCTTAATAACAACAAGCATTCACCAGTGTACAGAAGGCTGCCGGTCTGGATCTGAAGAGCCACGAAATCATAGGCCTTAACAAGACTAATCTGAATAGACCAAAACACAGACGCACGTCTAAAAGACAAGTGAGATGACCAGGTAGACAGACAGGAGGACAGACAGGGAGAACAGACAGGGAGGAGACAGAGACAGAGGTAAGGAAGGATCAGGATGAAGAGAGGGATGAAAGGATTAGGGTGGTCGATACTTTGGCTCCACTCCCAGACTGAGAGATGACACTAAATCTGTTAATTCTCCCAGTCCTCTTCCCTCTTCCCTCCTCCCTCCTATCTCTCCTGTCTTCCCTCCAATGCTCCCTCCCATCACCCGGCCCTCCCCTTTTTCTGGGGATTATGGATTATATTCATGCTACTCTATAGAGCCTTTTAACACTCAATGCCTAATACGATACACACATTACAGTGTTGTAAAGCAATTCTAGAGAGATTCATTCAGCATAGCAATTTTCATTTTAACTTTTAGACATTAACACAATAACGTCGTAAAACCAATTTTTTTAAAGTAACTAACCCCAACTAATCTTAACTGGCACTCCACTGTGGGTTGGTAAAGCTGTCTTTATTCAGAGAGCACCAGGAAGCCAATAGTAATTTCAGAGAATTGTTATAGTGGTATTCAAAGCCTAATAATGGTTGTAATTACAGGTAGTCTTAACAACCAAGTGGGCGTCAACTCTGAGGGCTGAGTCAACGCGTGAGATCTGTCATATTCTGATATACCGGGATGAGGGTGGCTCTCAGACACACGAGGGTGTGCAATGCGCTCTACGAGCATGAGATATTGCAAAGGCGCTTTTCAAATGACATTGCTCACGGGGGAAAGTATCGCTAAATACTAATCACACACATTAGTCAGTTGCTGCTGTTTCATTTCAGTACCGTGCTGGACATTCCTGGCTAAGTAACGACAGAATGGAAGTTGCAGAGAACCACGGAGCCGAGAGCTGAACGAGGCTCTTGTCTCGGCTCTAAGGGTGCCACGAAGGCAGTCACACCAGCCAGGGTACCGGTCCCCATGACTACGGGCTGAACAGCTCCTTCCTGACCTTTAAGTTATTAATAGATTAAATGAAATTGCTTCATTTTATTGCCCCAGCTTTCATAAATCGTTACCCTGGGGACTAACTTAAACCTTTTATGTACAAGAATATTTATATAGATTTTTACAGAATTGACACAGATGTTCTTAAGCTGAACAGTTTTTTTCTTTTTATTCAAGCCCAAAGCTTGCAAAGTGTCGATGAGGGTGCAAGTAAAAAAATTAATTAATTAAGTGCTTGTTTTAAGGACACTGTATCAACTATGGGTTTTCTTCAGATTAGTAATTCAATCCCAGCTTTCTTTGGGCTGTCGGTTTCTCATGAAAATCCCCAAAATAACTTTAGCTGGATCGCTGTGACTATGAACTAGCTGTGTGACAGTGGCTTCCACCTGTCCTGTTTTAGATTTTAAAATAACTGTATTGCACTGAGAGTCTGGACTTTCAGAAAGCCACAGCTACCACCACACCTGATTTGAAGGTATGCTATTCTGGAACATTCTTGCCCTACGTAGTCTCTGACTGTCTACAGCTGTGTGTGTGCACAGAAAAGGCATTCTGCATGCACTGATATGTATCTGCATCTCATATGTTTTTTTCATAAACGTTGTGTAATGTACTATAAGTTAATCTACACATTGTGCTAATGATTCTATGGGTCTATCCACTGGTCTGCATGCACATCCCCTTCTAATCTATAGTCTATACATACAGGGATATAACTGGTCGAATCTCTTGCAGAAAAAAAGAATCTAAGCAAGTGCAAATGCTTTAGTTGTGGGTTGACAGTTTCTAATGGGTTAATCATGTGTAGATGCTGTGCAGTGTGTATATAGCTCTGCTTTCATCCCTTTCATTGCCAGGCTTCTCTCTTTACTCTGCCCACACATGTTCTCTCCTGTTCTTATTTTCCCAGTACTCTGTGCCATATGTGATGTTGCTTGGTAACGGTAAATGAATAATTAGAAGTGGAGGATTGGTACATGCTTCTTCCGCTATGGATGATGTGTCCTCAGAACAACTGGAAGAGGAACACACAAACAGGGATGAGCCAAGATATTACTCTGCATTTACACATAACACTGAAGACCAACATATCAAAATATAATGCAAGACCTTTGTAAAGGGTCACACTGAATTAAAATGTAGGTATTTCGTGTTTTTAACAGCCTATGCCTAGTGATATGTTGTTATTTTTGTTTACCTTAGTTGAATTCTCTGACTATAATTCAATCTAAATATGTGTTTGCTAAATCACAAAAATGTTCATGTATACAGTAAGTGAAATAAGTGAATAATTGTTAACCTCTATTACAAAATTGAATATACATTTTGTTTTTCAATACATAAATGCAGGACAAATGTGAGTAGAAACATGCAGACATGACAGAAAGTCTTTAAATTATACTTTATTAAAGCCCCCACCTAAAAAGAATGAAAGTTACAGTTAAAACACAAACTATTTTTGGAACCTGCCTGGCCCTGACTGCATTTAGATTGGAACTGGAATACTGCAGTAATAAGTAATAAATTGTTAGCTCAGTCAGTGAATTTCTCACATTGAGAGAATGTTAAATAGTTAGATACCAATAGCAGAAATTGAAGTTAGTGTGTATCTCTCCAGTCACAGTGATTTACAATAAAGTGCATGAAAGACAATAATAAAAAAAGATTCTGTATTTTCTCAGCAGGCTTTTGTCCCCCCCCCCATTCCACCATCTACTCCAATCAACCCATAAATTCTAACCAGAACAGCAGATGAGTGTAGACAACCATTTTAGCCATATGTAAGTCCTGTTTTTTAAGTGTCCCCCACCGGGGAAAATTAAGGTGGGACTTCCACATGGATCTGTTCCCATCCACATGAGTATGTCACACAATGCCTGTGTGACACCACCTGCCTGGTTTTGCCAGAGTTAAGAAAAATGATGCATCTTGCAACAGAGATCCAGCATTCACACATGAACACATTACATGGCCAGATGGTGGCGCTATAACAACATGCTTATGATGAAAGGTCTTGTCTCATGAACCCAGAAGGTCCAACGTTGTTATGTATGTTTCTTGCACAACAGGAAACGCAAACACTCGTACAATGTTCGTGTTTACAAAAGCCTACTGAACTTCAGACAAGATTTGTCCCAAATGCACCAAGCCCTACAAAAATGTTTCCATGAACTAAAATCCACGTAATGATTCAGATTTCTTATTTATTGGAGTTGTCTAATGGTAAGTCACAGGCCCAGGTACACATACTGCTGCAACATGGATTTGAATCCAGAGCATCTTCTATTTTTCAACACTTTCCTGTCAAAACCCCCCAGAAATATCACATAATAATACAGGATTACTCTCCTGCTGTGAGAAACTAGGTCCAATTAAGAAAATTCTAAAAACTGTATCTACGGTATATTACAGTAATGAGAGGTTCAATACAGTTAAGAGCGGTGGGAGATTTCTGAGAAGCATCTTTTAAAGTTTTAATGACATAGTTTGTAGAAGCTGCTCTTTCATTTCCATTTGAATAGCTTGTTAGCATAATGGCACCTTACATGGGAGCACACTAAACACAACCGCCAGCCAAAACCCATATTTAACCCATTCCACCATCTTTAGAAATAGGGCCATGACATGGTTGCTAATGACAACCAGCAAGACTGCTTCTCAGCTGCTCATGTTTTTCGGTGTTCTAGATTATGGTTGTTTTTGTCATTGACTTGTCCTCCTCTCATTCGTTGGGTTTGGTCGCCCCCTGCTGTTAAAGGAATGACAGGCGGTCTTTTGTAGATATCACGCCTCTATTACTGTTTAAACAGCCAAGTCAGGCTGGTAGGTCAAATCACTGTTTATATCACTGTTCAACCAGATGATAAACATATGACATTCCCCCTGTCTTCCAGTACAGCATTTTAATTCAGTCATACAGCATAATCATACATCATTTTTTATTTCAATTTTCTATAAAATATATTACCTGTCCATGAAAGCAGAACTAGATATAAATAACCAAGTTTAAATTAATAAGCGACAACTCATTTTCAAGTTTCAACCATGGCAATCAAGGTTCACAGCAGTCAAAATGCATTGCGGATTTAGAAATAACATTCTAATAAATACATTATTCCTTTCTTTAGTCCAGCTTAGCCACACAGCTTAGTTCTCATGAACAGTAATAATACAAAATAAAGTTGAACTCTCCATGATGATACTAAAAATGCTCCAGTGTTTGGCCCCTTAGCAATATAAGCATGACAGTGTTTTAAGTGCAGACAACAATCAACTCAATTCTCAAAAGTGGCAAATTCCATTCGAAAAGCTCCAAAACAGTTCAGTAGGTTTCCACTGAGAAGCAGACAGTGAGGGACAAAGAGCAGAAGTAGGATGAGCGTATCCCAATAATTGTGTGGTAGGTTATTAATGCTCGGCAATGTCCGTATCATATTGCACTCAGCCATTTACCTTCCCCTCCCCCTCTATCTCTATCTGTCCCCTCTCTCCAGAGTATAGATTCTCCCTCACATCTTTCTCCTCTTCCACATTGGACAGAATGCTGCCCAGTTGTCATGACAACCTTCTGGCTGGTCGGTCTGAGGCAGGTGAATTCCACGGCAGTCACAGCAGCTCGCTGTTACCAGGCGCTGAGTTGACGCTGTCTGCAAGAGCACAGGATGAGAGACATAACTGATGAATCTAATAAAACATCATTAACAACAGTGATCATTAACAACTGTGGAGTTATGTTTAAATGACATTCCGACCAAAGTGGGGATTGAAAACGTTGCGTCGTTTAGTCCGAAACACACACACACACAAACACATAAGGAGAGAGAGACCGAGAGAGAAAAACAGATACCAGGATAGTCCAAGGATTTGTTTCGGTTCTGGGGTAGTCTAGGTTTTTTCACAGGGGGTTTGCGATTTGTGGGCTTCTCAAGATTATTAGGGCTTTCCCTGTCAGTGCCTGAGGTAAATGAAGTCAGGAGACATAAGGTAACCGTCAAGACAGGGTGTGATCATGAGACATATTAACACACAAAAACCCATGGACAAAAACAAACATTAGGTACTAACAGTTGGACAAAAATAGACAGTTACCCGTGTCGCAGGAGATAGCCTTCCTGTTCCTCTGGGGTTTCACTGGGGCTTGAGGTCTTATGACTTCATCACCTGCACACACCACAGACCGGCATCAGTCACACACTCTCTGACTAGAATTTCAAAATGATATCGACTAAATGTGTTAACCTTGACTGACAGCCCTGTCTGCCAGTCCCAGCAGTGGCTTGCTGAATGCGGACGGTGCAGGAGGCAGGGCCGGCCTTTCATTAGTGTACTCGTTAGGAGACGTCACATAGGATGTCTTTGGCTGAAAATAAACGGGTCACAAAATCAATCAGTTTACATAAAAACAAAACCCCAGGACCACACCAGCAATACAATCATAAGACTAAAAGCAGACAGCCAGAAACATCATGCAAAGACACAGACACAGACACCTTTTCGGGAATGGGAGGAGGCTGTCCCTCTGCCTCTCTGCCTCTCTCTTTTTTTTCCATTCTTGCACCATCCCTCTCTCTGTCTGCCTCCTCTTCGGCCCCTGAAGACAAAGCAATAATATCCGTCTATTATATTATAAATAACGAAACGGATTAAATCATCCCTGAATTCTTATGAGACGTGTGCAGTACCAGAACTCTCCTGTAGATGTCTCTGTCTCAGTTTGGACAGGCTGGGCTTGCTGCTCTGGGGAGGAGGGTCTGGTTTAGACGCGCTGGTGGAAACCCATCCAGTGGACACCCCTCCTCCTGCCCTCCACCCCTCCACCTGTCCCAATGCAGTGTCTGAACGCAGATGTCTGTCTGTCAGCGTGTCCGGGTACTTTTGCCTGCCCATGGTTTCCTCCATGTTTTTCTGGGAGTCCGTCTCACTCTTAGGTGACGGGGTCCTGTCTGAGGGGTAAGGGGGCAGTGGCCTCTGAGACAGGTGTTGTCCCTGAGCCGGTCTGTCCGTCTGTCTAGCTGACTGCCTGCTCTCTATCCAGTGTCTGTCCAACTGTATGTCAGTCAGCCGTCCCTCCACCCACATTCTGTCTGTCTGTTGACGACTCGCCATCCGCTGTCTGTCTCGATCAAACTGCCTGTCTCGATCAAACTGCCTGTCTATCTGCCTCTGTGTGTGTCTGTCCACTGTCCACTGTCTCTCCACATGTCTATCGGAATTCCTGCTCTCCGTCCAATACCGGTCGATCTGTCTTTCTCCTGTTCTGCCTTCGGTCGACGTTTTGTCTGACAATCTGTCTTCTATCCAGTGTCGGTCTGCTTGTCTGTCTGAATGTCTGTCAGCCGGTCTTATTAAAGTCCTCTCTCTGTCTGGGTGATGCCCGTCTGTCCACTGCCTGTCCACCGGTCTGTCCACCTGTCTGTCCACCTGTCTGTCCACCGGTCTGTCCACATGTCTGTCCACCGGTCTGTCCACCTGTCTGTCCACCTGTCTGTCCACCGGTCTGTCCACCTGTCTGTCCACCTGTCTGTCCACCTGTCTGTCCTCTCCCCAACACCTCTCTGTCTGGGCAGCTGGCTCGTGTTCTGTCTCCAGCTCTGATGACTGCAGACACAAAAAACAAAATCAAAGAAAGAAACCTCTTATAACCATGACCTCATCAATGTTTCATTCATTTTATCTTCCATTTCTTGACCAATTGTCCTGCTCTCTGCTAGACCCCTTGGGACTGTGGCCACAATGACGCCGCCGAACCGCGAGACTCTCTGGGGCTCAATGTTTGGGGCTGGATGCAGACTGCACCTGGCTGGTTGAGAAGATGGGATGTCTGCTGCCGGGCATGCCAGGCTGGGGTTGCAGGCTCTGCCCAGGCTGAAGGCTCACCCCCACGGCCTCCTCCCCACTCTTCTCCTCCACCCTCCCATCAGCCACCTCACCAGGAGTGTTGGCCCTGGCAACGGGTGGAGGGGGCTGCAGAAGTGTGTAGACATTCTCAGTGGCTGTCCTGAAAGGAAGCAGGGGAGAGCAGAGTGAAGAGGACAGTCACTGTCAGGCCCGTCAGGCCCCTGTACTGGATCTTATCTGATGCAGACAATGAATGCTCTATGGGTTCGAAAGCTTGCCTTTGATGTTCTATAACAACATTCAAACACCGAGTTAGAATTGGTTAGACTTGCGTCATTTGGACTTGTTTATTCAGCTGACAGCTCCTACAGCATCGTTCTGTTGCATCTCGTACTCTAAGTGCTCAAAGGGCAACAGCTGTCAGCTACATCTGTGTACACACTGGTGTCATCTGCTGCGGTCTCGGACGGCACGACTGTTCCTCATGTTAACAAAGAGCTACAGCCCTGCTCTGCCTAGCCCACAGGGCCACGGAGCATGGAGTAAAAGATCGTCAAACTCACAGATGGACCGCCAGAGACAGGAGGGAACCGAGTGAATGGGAGAGATCCATATTCATCAAGAGGTGGGTAGTGTACATATGTTACAAAATGACAGTGAAGATTACGCGACTGATACATATGACACTGTGATAGTACAGCTTGCATATATTATACCTAAGTGTGTGTGTGTGTGTGTGTGTGTGTGTGTGTGTGTGTGTGTGTGTGTGTGAGATAGTGAGGATTCACAAACCCTGTGGGTGCCGTAGCAACAGTGCGACACTCCTCCCCACACCCGTCTCCGACAGACTCTGGACCCTGATTGGAGAATGTTGAGTTGCGGTTCCTACGGAAACCAAAGATGGCCAGCACATTGCGTCTCTTCTTTCGCCTGAGAGAGTGGGCTTTATGGAGAGAGGACAGCTGACTGTTGAAGGGACAGAGGAAAGGAATGACAGAGGGAGCCAAACAGAACAAAAAAATCTTCAAGAGGTAAAAAACTCAACAAATGACCAAAGACAAAACATTTGAAAATACATAGTTTTGTAAAGACAATTCAGTTGAGTTTGTCCTTATTCAGCACCTGTACTTCTGCTTGTTCACTCGGTCATCAGACTGGGCTGCTGCCTCCATGAAACTTAATAACACTTCCTGGCAGCTAGACGTTGCTAGGATACCAACTTGGCACCCAATGCTTTATCCAGACTGCCTTCATTTAGAAATATGTTTAATGGTAAATGTAATAATGCTAAAAGCGTGTACTTAACCAGATCATCTGCTCTGTGGGTGTACTTCAGCATGGACCAACATTACTCTGACAGCCTGTGACAGGTGGTGAGGGTACACTCTAAAACTAAGGCAGAGCCCATACAAAGTCCTTATTCCGAAACAACACATGGACCCATGTAAAGTAAAGCTATACCAAATGACTTCAAGGACTGTAGTTTCCTGTTGTAGTTTAGGGATTGGCATTTCAGATCACCCATAGTGTGCTATTCACACACTTACTGCTTTTTGTTCATGAGACAGACAGAGGGCGAGAAAAAGAGGCAGACACAAAGCAAGAAAATGAGAGATTGAGAGATTTACAGAGAGGGAGAAAAACAGAGATAGAGATATTGACCTATCAGGGAGAAAAACAGAGATAGAGATATTGACCAATCAGGGAGAAAAACAGAGATAGAGATATTGACCTATCAGGGATGAAAACAGAGATAGAGATATTGACCTATCAGGGAGAACTCGTTTAGTGTAGAAATCCGGGAGTCCATCGTCAAGAGTGGTGACAGCTCCGTTTTCAGTGCAATGCTGAGGACAGAGAGTAAGACCCATTTTCAGGGTGACAGTACCATTGTGATTCAAAACTTCAAAAGGTTCTGTCAGTAATAAGGGAATATACTAGCTTCAGTGGATTTCATCTAATCTGAGTACTTCTCTTAGAATGAATTACCCTGGACCCAATCCAGTATTTGGGAATATGCAGTTACAATTTGTCATGAGTCATAAATTGCATTATTTTGTATTATCATTTCTTAAAGGGAAGGTTCACCCACATTACCTAATTACATTACCCTGTAACCAGTCTATGGATTGTAAAGTTCAACAAAGGCACTTACAGATTTGAAATGCAAAGAATTAGAACGTGTTCCATGACTTTATGGTTGTCAACAAATCCCATTATCACATGACAACGTTGGTTTTGGAATAGAGCATACACATGGGCACACACACACACACACACACACACACACACACACACACACACTGTTAGAAACCTGTATCAACTACCCAGATCAGTCAAAAGCATGATTTTCTTGTGTTTTATACTGCAAATATATTTCCAGACTACGAGGTAGGAATAGTACAGCGAAATTGTGAAATGAGCCTCCCAAATGCACAGTGGTCAAAGATACATAATGTCCTAAAGCAGCCAAGGTTCGAGGGACAGAAAATTATGCATACGTTATTATCCACCAAAAACTGTCAGGAATTATAAATCGGGAGGTTCAAATCCTAAATGCTGGATAGTTAAAGACATTTTGTATGAAACCTAATACCCCAGGTATGAAAAAACATTTATTTTTCATTACCTTGGTAACCTGTTGAGAATAGTAATATGGCACCTTAGGGGTTTGGGGTATATGCTATCAATATATATATATATATACTGTATATACTACCAATATAGTACGGCTAGATATAGTATACAGTTTTACAAATCACACGTATACAATGTTAGTTTCATCAGCTGTTGTACAATTTGATACAAAACACAGGAAAACAAAATTATTACTGTTCTAGGACTTCAATTATTACCCACAGATTATTTCCTATTGAGATAAAAAATGTCTGCATATTAAAGCCACAACTTAATACATTATAGATAAGGCACTGTGATCTTTAATACTTGTCATAATAAATACTACGATCTGTAACTGATCTTAATCATACGCAATACCTCTATGTAAGTCTATACATTTTTAATGTTCACATACTGTATCTTTAAATGTGTTTCCATATCCGTATGTCCTTAAATGTATAATTATTTAGCAAATATATCAGTGTCTTTACACTTCAACACAGCAGGGGGCCTCTCTGTATATCAAATATTCAAGATATATATTATATATTCATAGGGAAGTATCACACATCCTGGGATCTGGGTAGCTTAGCAGTTCTACACGGGCAAGACGCTGAGGTCAGCTTCGTCTTACTGTGTCAGAGAGGGCGTGTCCCACTCGGTGCCTTCGCGGGGGTCTCGGCCTTACCCGCGTCACGTGGTGGAGAGGTGCACCCTGGGTAGGGAGCTCAGACAGCCCCTCCCAGGATGCAGAGCGAGACAGGGCTGAGAAGGAAGAGGAACCAGATGGGGGAGGAGAAGAGCTGGAGTCGTCACATAAGCCTGGAGGAGAGAGAGATGAAAAGATGCCCAGATGAGAAAGTTTCAGTATGTTTAAAAAGGAAGGAATTGGAAGTGGAGTTGGAAAGTCCCATGAGGGGTTCTGTGGAGCTGTCATCTGGGCTTCAAAGACATTCTGTTTAGAAACTGCTATTGGAAACTATAGTTAAATACTATGTCAAGGCACAAATGGGTTTATGCTGCCAAGAACAGCAGCCATTAATGGTTCTCTCAGAGAGAAAGAGAGAAGATGATGAGGACAGAACAGGGAAGAAAGACAGAAAGATAGGAGAAAGGGGAAAGAAGGAAGAGAGAGGGTGAGAAAATAAGAAGAAATAATACATAGAGAGGAAAGGGGAGAAATGGAGCGGAAAGGAAGGAGGAGAATAGGAAAGGAAAAAGAGGGGGACAGAGAGAGAGAGAGGGAATGAGAGAGAGAAGTAGGGGCAAACAGAAGCAGCAGGGCACAGACACTAATGGACCTCTGAAAGAGAGAGAGCAGGAAGGAACATACTCAGCCTGGTGGACACGGGCCGTATCCGTCTAGTTCTAGAGCTACGCTTCTTAATGGCTATTGTGTCCTGAAGAGAGAACAGACATACGTAAGAACACAGAGACACACATCCCCGACAATCCCAAAACACACACGTCAGACCATCACAGCAATCAGGGCTCACTATGCTGGTGCCCAGCTCCTCATCAGTGATGTCCAGGGAATCTCTGTGTCGGTGTGACCTCCGACCGGTCCCGCCGTCACACGTTCCCTCCCAGCGCTTCACCTGGGACACCTGCCGTGTCTGACACAGGGAGGAGACATCATATATCAAGACATATACATCAGACAGATGATAGGCAGACACAGACAGACGCAGAGACGGACGCACAGAAACAAAGACAAGTCAAAAACAGACAGACACACAGACAGAGACAGACAGAATGACACAGACAACCAGCCAGTCAGTCTGTACCAAGGTCTTGTGAGTGGCGTAGAGCTCCTGTAAGATCTGATCCACAATGGAGTTGGTGAGGTAGGAGACCACCGAGAGCTTCACCTCCCTGCGGACACAGTACAACGGAATGACTTCACAGACACCCGCACTGAGGAAACTGAACGCCAAATTCCCCCCCACGCGACACCCCTCCCTCTCTTACTCCAGTGCTCGGTGGATGTCCTGGGCTGCTCGCTCCATCAGGGCCGTCCGGATGGCGGAGCGAGGGACGGACACGCGCTCCGACACCGACGAGAGCGGAGGACTCAAGCTCTCGGCTGCAGCGGAGGTCAGAGGGCATAGCTCGCGACAGAGAGACACCATGGAGTCCACAATCACCTGTCAATCAACCAGCCGATTAAACCATCACTTCATCAATCAGTCAACCAGCCGATTAAAACATCACTTCATCAATCAGTCAACCAGCCGATTAAACCATCACTTCATCAATCAGTCAACCAGCCGATTAAACCATCACTTCAACAGTCAGTCAACCAGACGATTAAACCATCACTTCATCAATCAGTCAACCAGCCGATTAAAACATCACTTCATCAATCAGTCAACCAGCCGATTAAACCATCACTTCATCAATCAGTCAACCAGCCGATCTAAGTGACAGCAGATGACCACAGGGGCTCCTATTGACGAAGTGCACCTGGAGTTCTTTGTCTGCCGCCTTGGCCAGCTCTCCTGCCAGGGAATCCAATTTCTGCCTGACCGGTCCGTCTACAGACAGCACGTGGGCCAGCTCACAGAGAGAGGGGTACAACTGGGGGGAGGGGGGGGGTCATATTAATACACAGAAACACACAGTAAACATTGGAACACCACTCCGTCCGAGAGGTCTGAGAAACGACCCAGGCAGGCAGGCAGAGACGCTCACCGCCCGAGAGTTCCTGGCCTCCTTCAGCACTTGTTTGGCGGCCTGGATCTCCTCCATCTCCCCCACCCCGCGCAACACAGCCACCTGCTGCTGCACGCGCACGCTCAGCCGCTCCATCACCTGGGAGACACGGGAGCGTCTGTCACTGACGTCACGCGGGTTCACCGCAACAGAAACGTCGTTCTGACCATGGCTCACCACACACAGCCAATCCCCAGACGGAGCAATCCTGAGGCTACCTGTTCGGCGGTGCTGGTGACCAGACCTTGATGCAGCCGTAGGGCCTGTCTCTGAGAGAACCGCTGAGTCTGGTTGTTCCTCAGAAGAGCACGCTGCATCTGAAGGCCACGGGCGGGAAAAAAAAAAAAAATCCCTCATTCCTCCAATAAATCAGAGGACGTTGAACTGAATGCCGGGAGCGGACGGAGGTGGGAGACGCGGGCGGAGGAGAGAGGGGCGAGGAGGAGATGAAAGGAGATGAAATGTCAGGAACCGAGGGGAGGAAATGAGATGGCTGCTGTGAGGGCGGGGTAACAGGGACCCACCTTGGTCAGTGCCTGCTCTGTCCTCTCGGGAGCGCTGCGGTACGCCTGGTTGATGTCACAGAGGGGGAGGGGCATGTACTGCAAGGTGAAGTTACTGAGGGAAAACACGGAAAACACATGGTAAGGGAAAGAGAAGAGGACTGAGTTAGGATGGACAACCAGAAGTAGTGTTATAGCCCCCTAAGTGTTACTGTCCCCAGAGACCCATCTTACCGATACAGACCCACTAAGGGTTAATGTCCCCAGAGACCCTTCCTACCAATACAGCCCACCTAAGGGTTAATGTCCCCAGAGGACAGACATCCTACCAATACAGCCCCACTAAGGGTTAATGTCCCCAGAGGACAGACATCCTACCAAAACAGCTCCACCTAAGGGTTAATGTCCCCAGTGGACAGACATCCTACAAAAACAGCTCCACTAAGGGTTAATGTCCTCAGTGGACAGACATCCTACAAAAACAGCCACACTAAGGGTTAATGTCCCCAGAGGACAGACATCCTACCAAAACGGCCCCACTAAGGGTTAATGTCCCCAGAGGACAGACATCCTACAAAAACGGCCCCACTAAGGGTTAATGTCCCCAG
>JACXGI010009582.1:0-29956 GCA_016801175.1 Esox masquinongy
TCCTTTTTTTGTATTGGTCTTAAGTAATATTCTAATTTTCGGAGATACTGAATTTGGGATTTTCATTAGTTGTCAGTTTTAATCATCACAATTAAATGAAATAAACATTTGAAATATATCAGTCTGTGTGTAATGAATGAATATAATATCCAAGTTTCACTTTTTGAATGGAATTACTGAAATAAATCAACTTTTTGATAATATTCTAATTATATGTTATTCTAATTATATGCACCTGTATATATATAAACACCGTAGCAGTGAGAGAAACAACAAGTAGCATTTTTTTGTAAATAGTAGCACTGATGGTAAATAATCTGTGCAGTGAGGTTGTTATGGGAACTACACTTCAGAAGTCACACTGAGAAGGAAAAACTAATATGAAGACTGCTGGTGATATAGCAGTACGTATTGAAGAGGGAATGTGTCGTTTAAGGTTGTCATAACGATTATCAGTGGAAGGGCCATTAGGTTAATTTCTTGCTTGATTACCTGAGAATAAGTTAGGGTTCTCAGAGAGTATCGCTATCAGAGAATACTTCTGACGTCACAGCAGAGTGCAGAGCTGTGGCACGGTGACTAGGCTGATGGTGACTAAAGGGTCTGAGTAATAACAGGGTGATTATTTCTATGACACTCTAATGAACAAAAATTGTTCTGTGTGTTTAATGGATTGTTTAGTGGTAGGAGTGCAACGTGACAGAAATGATGGTTCATTCTGGAAGAGGGTACACAATTAGAATGGTATACAATTAGTATCGGTAACATTTACTAGCCTTTGCATTTGTTGAATAGTAATTCTAGCATAACTGACTAAGTGACAGGTCGATTTTTATTGGAGTGGGACTGGTCAATGGAGGAGGGAGTTTTCTTTTTGCTCTGGGTAGAGTTGTGCATATTTTTGGGAGGGCAGTGTGATTTTTTTAGGTAGAAAAGGAATCACGTCTGCTGTAGCCTATTCTTGGAATTTCTATTTGCAACTTTTGAGAACATTGTGCAACAGAACTGCCCTCCCACTCACACCCTAATAAAGTGGTTTATGATCAAGCTATATGCAAATCATTCGACAGTGTCTGTATGACAATAACATACTAACTTTGGCAACACAGTCTCATAAATATGAACATGCATCTAAACACGATAGTATGGACTAACCGATTACGTGTTCTGGTTTGCGAAGATACGTTATGTCTGGAGAGTGTCTGCGTTGAAGCCTTCGTCTCCTTAATGTGGTTGTACATGGAAGGAAGCGGTGCACTACAAACAATACTTAAGGGTTAAGGTTTGCTAATAGTTAAGGTTAGAATTAAGGTTAGAGGTAGGCCTACGGTTAGACAACAAGCGCCGGGAGATTTCCCAGCGGAAAGGTCAATACCGCTTGTTTAGCCTATTCATGAGACTGGCTGCACCATGTTGTTTTTTTTCTCTTTTTGTCATTTCAGTTCTGAATGAAGAGGTATCCAATTTTTTATGCATATCTGGTCGAGTGGGAAAGATGTGGGTTTACCTCGAAGTTGTCTCCCTAAAAAACAGTACTCCACTAAGCTTATAAAGTATTCAAGAAATGAGGTTGTGTGTTGCAGAGCAGAGAATCATTGGTTCGTATCCTGTGTGGGCGGACTGCCAGCGGAAGAAGCAATTCTGTTAGCAGTAGCCCTTTAATCAATTTATGAGGTAGACCTATGCTTCACAATGATTATATAGTTTTTGTTGTAATATTTACAGTAGATGTTGTTGTAAATGTCCTTAAATCCAAGGGAAGGGTTGGGGTGGTTGCTGTCTTTTTGTATTGATACAGAGTTTGACCAGCCCCCCTCCCCCCAATAAATAATGTTCTGTTCTTTGGAATCGATTAATTATTCAAGGTCAGCAATTCCACAATGAAAGGCAATACTTCTGACATGTCCTCACAATGAAAGTGAGTCAATAATCAATATTGAACAATGAAAAATCTGAATTGTTAATACACTGAAAATTAGCTACTGAATTGCCTACACTGTAAGCTATCATATCCAAAATAGGTATCCTCTTTACAAACTAAACTATATAAGGCTGTTTAGTGATTAAATAAAGTAAGTTTTACCTTGTAAAATATCTGATAGATGTCTGATAGTGGAATGTAAATAACACGAGCGATGGAAAATAATTGTAAAAAATGACACGTCAATTTTATGTGTATTTTTTCAGGTGTATCAACCACAACATGCTCAATGTTGTATATCATTTAGAACTATGTGGTTAAATGTGCATACCATAGTCAATTATAAATATACTTTCATAGTCTTTCTATCTCCTACTTAAAATAAATAACAAGCCTAATTTTTCTGGAACAAACTTGATACTTTTGTTAATTGACTAAATTAACAAATCTTGCATACATCCTTGCTCTTTCAACCATGTTTAGTATGTGTATAAAAGGCAGACATCCCACTCTCCTGGAGGACAAAGACATTTACCTAACTATGTGGACAGCATACTGATGTACACCGTACTCATACTTTCATAATAGTTTGAGTATTTGTTTTGCCGTATCTTTTTTTATTAAAAATATCTTTGCTGTGCTTTGGAGAAACACTGAGGTTACAAGGCATTCAACTTATGAGTTGACTCTACAACACAACATAGTACGGAAAAAAAGACACAAACTATTACACATTTTCATCAACGGACGTAACTCAAATCGACATTCTGATCCTTGAATAAAAGACTTTCCGAAAGCAACAAGAATCACTTCAAACGACATACAGCAGTTTTCCTGACACACACATGAAAAAAAATTAAAACAGAAACAAGTACACAGTCCTTTTATCAATGACATTAGTCCATTTGCAATGCCATTTTAACTGTTATAAAGAGGTACTACTCTGTCTATTGTGCCCCTGCAGATAGGGCACTTCTTCGGCTCTGGAAGAGCCTGGTAGCACTGATCACAGGCACAGACATGCCCACACTCCAGGAACACACAGGAGCGCTCCCGGCTCAGACACACTGTACAGGCACTAGGGGAAACGCTGGCCTCGTCCACATTCAGCTCCCTCATCCTCCTCCTCTGCTGCTCCTTAAACTCCTCCAGGAGGTTCTTCTCCTTCCTCCTCTGTCTGCGGTACGTCCACTGCTTCCACAGAATGTAAAGGAGCGTGCTGGATGCCACCACACCGAAAACAGCCGTCAGGATCCTCCACGCCCTGACGCTGCTGCGTTGCTTCTCCACCAGGGAGTCGTAGTCCAGCCGGCTGAGGAAGTACCTCAGGCCCTGTTTTGGAGGCTGGAGCTTCACCAGGTTGTTGTCGAGCACCAGTTCCCCGACCCCGGTCACACATCCCCCCAGGCGCAGCATCTCCTCCGTCTCGTGGATACCTTTGATAATATTCATATATATGCATATTAGCAGACGCTTTCATCCAATCATCCAAATCGGTTGAAAATGTTTAAATGGCGTGCGCTGGGTAATCTATTGTACACCAAACCGAGCTACATAGGGCCATGCCTTTAGGACGTTCCCCGCTGATGAAGTGGCCGATGACATTGGTCAGGGTCTGGACAGTCGGGTGAAAGTTCTCGTAGGTGGTCTCTAGGTCCAGCTCATAGGAGTCCAGGGGACGGACAACCCTGACGCTGGCAGCCACTGCTTCGTCATGAGATGCCAGGTCAAAGGGCACTGCATTTGTACGTTGGTGGATGACCTTTTCACTCTCGTTCCTGACCGTTACAAAAAAATCAAGACACTGAAAGAGATGCATTGCATATACATACACATCTGCTGTGTTGGAGAGCATCACATTTTTCATCATAAAGTTTGTTTTTATGAAGAAAAAAAGGTTACATGTTTAATTATTTTTTCTAGAGGTAACACTAGCACAAAAGTTAATTATTAGCCCATCGATCCATGTGACACTTACCAATATAATGATCTAACATGTTAAAATTTTTTCTGTATTTTTTTTTAATTACTTTTCTGTTAAAAAAAAAATTTCATATCGAGTCATTTACATTAAGTAATGGGAAACTGGTTTACATTTCAAAATGTTCTATTTCTCAAATTTACTTTTGAAAAAATTAAAGCAGAAGTTCTATTATGGCTGTCAAAACAGGTAATTTTTACGTCTGTGGTTTCAACGAATGCAAACACACTGTGGGGAGAGACTACAAAAGTTTGGCAATGCACATTTAACAGGAGTCACGACAAACTACACACACACACACACACACACACACACACACACACACACACACACACACACACACACACACACACACACAATTAAGTTAAACTAATGGTAAGCAGCTGTCACTGGCTACAAGGAGACATCATCAGTCCCTGTAATTTTGCCCTTCAAGTCTGCTGCAATCTCATTCTCAATTCACTTTGTGTGCGAACGCCTTGCATAAGCGTCAGAGAGTCTAGCAGCCAGGCCAGCACCTTGTGGCCTGTGTCTTAACAAAAAGTAGGTCTGCTTACAAATCAGTGCATAATGGCATGGTATTGTATGTTGGTGTATGTAGTTCACAATTCCACTAAAGTAGTCCCATAGGGCTATGGGCATGGTATCTTGTATCCTATGAAAAAGTAAATCACAACATGTCAACACTGTTTGTGAATTAGAAGGGCCCCATTACAGGGACTGATGCCTACAGCTCCATGCCTCATACTCAGAGAATTAAATGAATGTGTCCCTACAACACCTGTTAAATTGTGTGGTGTTGCTTTAGGTGTATGTGTGTGTCTGCTGGTGCCTGTTGGGCTGTTGAGTCCACTTGATCCGCTGACTTGGAAAGCACCCTGTTTTTCACTGACAAACACTAATGTGTCAACAGTACTTTCACTCCTTTTTCAAATGACACAAGGTGAATTTGAAAAAACATAGTTGAAAGGTGCGTTTTATAGGGTATGAACAATTGAAATTGAGACATTCAAACCACATTTTTATGTAAAGACTGTAAGGTTATTCAATAAGCATGGGTCAGGTGGACCACCATCATCAGAGTGTGATAGTGTTTCTGCACACAAAACATTTCTCCACACCAAGCTGTTCTACCCTCCCCTTTTAACCAAGCCTAACGGACATCACCAGCATGACATCCGAGCACCTTGTCATACTTTAGCACTTACCAGAGATGGGTGGTGCGATTCCACACCATCTTCTTCTCCTTCAGAGTTAACCTCTCGATGACGCCTCTGCAGTTGTCCACAAACTGGCTGTGGAGTGTTTCTTTCACGGATCTCACAACGCCTTCGATAACGGCGTACGGGACACATTTTCCCGGTGCTTCTGTTAAGATGTTCTTCAGATCCTGATCAATAGATACTTTCTTGGCTTCCTGTAAAACACAAAGCATATTAAACAACAGGCAAAACAATCAGTGGCATTCTGTGCGGTTGTTGACACTGGTGAAAAAGTGATGACGTGTGGAATGCAGTGCTGCTTTGTTCTGTTGAGTTGCAAAAATAATAATCATAATAATAAACGACTGTAAATCGGCTCAAAGCGGGTCACATGCCAGTGTTTATCCTAACTACTAAATGCACTCCGAAATGAGTTAAAGAGATAATGTAGGTAAGAAAGATGGATGACAAAAGCCTGTAATGTGATTACCTTTAGCCTCGCCACAATTGTTGACCTCCTGCTGTACACAGAGTAGAAGACAGCAGTCAGCGCTGAGCTGGTGGCTAATAACAGGACTTGGGCAGTGGATGGTTTCCCACTAGAATCCATCCTGCGATCCACCATTTGATCTGAAAAAGACACACAGGAGCACGTGTAACCCCACCTCAGGGAGTGAGACAGATTACCAGGGCCCTAGTCAAAATCAGTGGACTATGATGGGGTGCCATTTGGGGGCACAAAGTCTGCGGAGAGTGTTTTGCTACAATCACAACAAATAGAGGATTAGGGCAATTCCATGGTAATGCAGTGGGACTGACATTTTCACAAAAACACTTTTACTTAGAGAACAGCGTGGACGCAACAAATATTTTTGAGATATGTCAAAAACTGCACACACCAAACTTTTGTAAAAGGTCCAGGGGAAATTGTTAAAAGCAAGTCTCATGCAATTTTTTGAAACATTTCTTTAACTTTACATGATATATTATTTTCTATCAATTTTTATTTTTTATTTTTATGGGGAAAAGCTGTGTCATACTGTCCCTTCACCACCATGGAATTTGCGATTAGATGACTAAGCATGGAATTTGCTTCCTCAGCTTGTTTTGTATCCTGAACAGTCACAGAGAATCTGATTTAGTTCCAGGGTAGTGGGTTCTCGTGTTATATACGAGCTTGTAGGGCAAGTGGGACTTGGCTTCTATAAAAATAAATTATGGTGGTAAAATAACTAATGCAATGGAACACAATAAACAAGTTGACTTGACAAATAACCTGAGTAAGTGTATCCTCTGGCCTGGGAGTCAGATCACAGCTAGAAAGCTACCTTTTATGGTAATGTGAATGTGTTAGTTGGACTTTGATGGGATGTATAGATTTCATGCATAAGAGCATCCATACATCACTCGGTCAGTTGTCCCGTAACGCCTAACAATCCATATTTTACAGAGAATGGAACCTAGCTAAAAGCTACAGTAATTCGTGACAAATACATTTAGGGTCAAAACAAACTCAACTTTATGAATTAGACTGTATGCCTACTGAAGGTGAATGGCCATTTCAAATTATTATCTGACGATAACCTCGCAGTCGCAAAAAATAGTATTTGGCGACTGACAGTGTGAATAGAAAACAGATGGAATGAATAGCAACCGTACTGCTGGATTGTTGACATTGGTGATCTACATACAGTAGCGAAACAATTTAGCTAGCTAGCTTGCTTAAATAATTACCATATGGAATCAGCCATATTATGCACAGTCGTAGATAATATATTTTAATGGGCTGGCCAGCTAACTATCTCTGTTTATATTTTTAAAACGATAGATTTCGTTCAAAGATTAGATTAATACAGCCACAATAAGTTTAGCACTCACCTTTCACAACAATATTTCCGTGTTCCTATACACTTCAAAATAAAAGTAATTTTAATGTTGTACATTAACCAGCAGGGGGTAGTGTTCATTTATTTATCAAACATTCATTCGTTACAGGCGTGGGCTGCAGTAAATATCGTTCATATTCAGTTATAACGTAAATGTTTAAATAATATCTCGTGGATAGACTATTTCCCACCAATTACGCTGGACTGGTTCTGGTTTAGTAGGATTATTGTAAGAATGAAAAACAACAATCGTTGATTTTATGACAAAAAATATTTTGTTAAATTATTTTGTAAAAATCTGAGCAAAGGACGGTGAAAAGATGTCGCTGCGTTGCTAGGATAAGGTTAAGAGCTCTGAAAGAAATATATTTTTCACTCCACAGTTAATACAAAATACTGTTTTTCAAACCACCTTGTGGACCATTGTGTATTTTAAGACACCTAAACATTCATTGTACATGGGACAGGGGTCATGTATTATACATGACACACTCTATACCAATGGTTCCCAACCAGGGTTACTAGGCCCCCTGGGGGTACTTCACCTCTCCACGGGGGGTACTTGAAAACACTCATGACACCATAGACTTACTAGTGAAATTAACATGAGGGGGTATTTCAGGGGTACTCCAAGCAGAGAAAAATTCTGTCGGTGGTACAGTAACTGAAAAAGGTTGGGAACCACTGCGAAGCCCATTGAAAAAGTGGACAGACGATATTAATGATAATTACACACAAAGTCTTTATTAGATAATAAGATGCACAGGAACATAAACACAGTATTTTTTTTGTCCAGGGTAAAACTCCAAAATCCAAATCTGTGCAAGGAATATGGCAGTTTTCTATGTATTGTGCTGGGTGAGAATCATTAGTGTTAAATGCATCTACTGTATCAGAAACAACAAGATGGGAGTTCAGTAATTTAGTGAGGCATCACTGCACTTTATGCTGCAGAAATGTTTTCATCTTCATGTAAATATGTCAGTCTACATGGATAGGAAGGGCAAACATTGAAATTTGCTGAACAAGCGTAAGAGAACAACTGCACAATATGCATCCATCAAAAGAACAACTGCACAATAAGACTTGAGATCAAACTGAGAGACATCACAACAAGATCCTTCCACTTGTCACGGTGAGTACCCTTCCTTTTGTATTAAAAACAGTGATATAATGGATAAGTGCACAGGGGTAATAAAGATGAAGAGGTATCAATTATTCAGTGGGAAATATGATAAGTGTCAGCACACGGCACCAGGAAGAGAAGGCTTCAGTTCAGAGCCATTTAACTGAGCTGCATTCTGCAGTCTCATAAAGCCGCTAACTCGTCTTTCACTCACTACAGCAGACCCCCAGCTTTAAAGGCAGCAGCTATTCTTTTCTCTATGACTAGGCATCATCTTAAATGGCATGGCTGCATCCCATGGACACTAGTCATAAGTAGCAAACTAAATAGGGAATAGGGTGCCATTTTGGACAAATTCATTTTTTTTTTTTTTGTCGGGGACAGCGCAATCATAACGAATAGAGTATTAGCATATTGCACTGCTTCGTCAGCTCGTTTTCAACACTGAACAGTAAAAGCCAACAGGATATTTTGCTTTAGTGTTGCTGGGGAAGGGCTTTCCTGTTTTATAAAATGAGCTGCAGGACAAGCGGCACTTGATTTCCCCAAAAATGTTTTGTGGTCAGATACAATGCTAGATAATACAATGTGACAAGGATGCTATGTACAGAGCATGGCAGGTAGTGCATTAGAGAACCCTGTAACATGAATGGGGCTCCCTTTCGCTGTAATACCGATAAACATCTTCATTCGCTGAACACAACCACAGGCACACTTTTGAAAGAGAATTTCACTTCAAGCGAACGATAGGCTGTTCATTGCCCTCTAAAGACACACATGGGTCAAAAGACACAGATCCATGGTTCAGTTTCCTTTATACAGCCGTTACATGTTCTGGATGCGCTGTGTGCTCATCCCGGTGAGGCGTTGGGCTCGGTGGACCTCAGTAGTGTTCGAGGACAAAACTCAGATAGACACAACCTGCTGCACTCTTCAAAAAGTCTCCAAGATCTTCATAATGAGACAACAACAGAAATCTATGAAAGACAACAATTCTCAAACACTGTATTAGAGAGTCAAATGAGTCAGTGGACTGAATTAGACGTTAATATGATTCAACTGACGGCTGAGACACGACGAGAGAACTCAGAGGCCGCCGAGCTCCAAATGTGGCTCAGCATAACCTTATGTTTTTCCAAAAACAAGGCAAATGAACATGCCTAGGGTGTTTGTCTCAATATTAGTCACCTTGATGCAGTGATGTAGTGACAGTGAAAGTGACCCTTTCTTCCTGCAGACAGACAGCGCCCTGCCGCTCCACTGCTAACCTCGTTCTCTCCTGATTCTGTCTACGTCCCTAATGTCTGTCTGCACCCATCCATATGGAGGCCAACCATAGAGGACGTAACTGGGAGAATATGAAACGCGTTCTAGCACGGACCTCGCCATTGAAGGCATCCGCTATTTTAATGCAATCTACTGGGTGCGACTTCCAAATTCATAGGCATGGGTTTATAACTAACCGGGCCATCAGAAAGCATCAGACAGAGATGGCCTCATTGGCACTGCCCACGCTGGCGCTGATACACAGATCTGTCCAGCTCTACAAGGTGGACGTAAATAGCCCTGGATGACAGATGGTGGAAAGGGGGGATGTTTTATTGGAGGAGAGAAGGGAGGTAGAAAAACAGATGCATCCATCTGCAGCACGTTGCTCTGGGCATGGAAATGTATTTTAATGCACTATACTTCCAGACACCCCTCTTTTGGATCAGATGTCACCCCAATAAACACACATGCATGCCCTTGACATGCACTACTAGAATTTATATTTAGGTGTGTTGATTCGATCAGTAATGTGTGTGATGTTTTCTGACAGGTTTTTTTCATTTTTGGGGGCGAAGCAGACTGATGGTAGCAAAAATGTTTACATTGAAGTCTTCTAGCTGTAATCAGCCCATCCAGTGAGGGCATTATGTTTTCAGTCTGAGGCTCAAACCCACAACCCCCTGACGTTACAAGGCCAGTGCTCTTACCAACTAAGCTTTATGGGAGAGTACACATGGGTTAGCTCCGGTTGATTTTCAAGTTAGTGGATTTATTTTCTAACCAATTCGATGACAAACAGTGCGTTCAAATGTTATAGATGTGTTTTTGGTTACTAGACTTGATTTGGGCGACACTTTATTTGCATAGGTTGTCTGTAGATACACGACAGACTATCTAAGTACAGTATTTATACTATTGACCTTGCATTATCTATCCATAACATTTCAACAGTCTTCCTACTAACAATGACTTTAGATCTAACACAAAACCAAACCCTTATCCTAACAACAAACCAAACTCTTACCTAGACCTTAAAGTAAATTTTTTGCCTAAATCTTATTCTGTCCATACTCCTAAAACTTAACCTTAGCAAACAGTTGCTTATCAATAGATTGAGAGTATGAGCTTTTGTAGATCATCCACACTCTCATATTTTAGAGTAATGTTTTAGAGTAATGATTAGTGTATAGTGAATTATTATCTAACTGTAAATCTCTGCTCTAAAGTATTACCCGTTTTTTAATGTGAGAAAATTGAAGAACATTGTAGTGTCTATCTGCCTCCTAAATATTCTTTAGAACTTAAATCTGACACATTCTGTGTGGATAATAGCAAGGGTAGTCATCGGGCAGTAATAATTGAATCGGATTGAAATATTACTTATTTTTCTCCTTCCATTTCTGTCATCATCATCTGCCAATATTATACTTTTATACATCTTTGTTATCTCTACCTAACTCAAGCTAAATATTTCAAACACAATACATTGCAAGCGGCCTTGATTAGATGGATAGCTACAGAACTGGCTCTGATCTTAGATGTGTGTAACCTGCATACATTTTTGGGTTGGGGATAATGTGCAGGCTTACCTGGTAGTCAAGCAGATTCGTGCTTTGTCTCTGTCATACTTGTCTCTTCAAACAATCAGTTTGAAGCAAATGCTCTTCAAAAGCATTTGTGCTAAGTAAATCTGTGTGCGAGGAATGTTAGATAAATTATAAAGAAGGACTCTCTCTCTTCTTTATTATATTCATAATTGTATATCCCAAAAGGACAAAAATTATTTCTATGACTGAGACAGTGATTACATTGATACTTACAGCATATTTAAAGCAGAAATAAAACACTGAAAGTTGTTTAGAGGAGTCAGAGTGAGAGTAATGTTTTTAATACTTTTATTACAGTATTGTAACTAGTCCTGGATTTGAGGCTTGGTTGGGGGTGGTGCTGACTTTTGACAATATTACAATGAGAAAAATTTCTGATTATAAAGCACAGCTGGATATTTTCCCTGTAAACACCCTTTGAAATCACTCAGAGGACTAACTAATTACTTTTTTAAAAACACTTTTTGTCCTATAGCTTTGGAATGCTTTTGAAAAATCTTCCCTGCTATTTCATGCCTGCGTATAAAGGCATGTGATCAGACAGAAACTCTCTCACTGAGTACTTAACCATATTAAAATCAGATGACATTCTGAGTAGTTACAGTACGGGCTGAATGTTAAAGCCTGGAGGGTAGCCTTTGAGAGTCACTGCAAACAAAAGCAGCACTGGATGAGTAATGAAGCTATTTGGCACAGACTTGTATTATAATGGTAGCTTTTCATTTTCTCTTCCTGTCTTTCCTTTAGTATACGTCAAACGTGGACCGCATTTATATACTATACATGCTGAATGCGAAATTACATAATGCATAAAGCACATGATGGTAAATCATTCCAACAGTGACACCATTAATCTAGGCACTGTCAACTATTTCAATAACAGGGCTGTGGGGGTAGGAAAATATTGTCTTCTGGAGGGTTTAAAGATTTTTCTTATGAAGCTATAAGTTTGAGGTAGAATCAGGCATACTACACAGAACATCCTCTGTACATCATTGCTTTTAAGGCGGTTGGGTTTAGGCTATATTGAATACAGTCAGTAACATACAATCTGGCTTTCTCCTATTTGTTCCTTTGCTCAATACCCCAATAACTAGAACTAATATCCCATAACACAATGCCTAATAAGTGATGGGGAACTTGATTTGGTGATCCCTTGTGCACATATTTATTTGAGGGACCCTTTGCCCCATTGTCCTCCTGGTTTCTGCAATTGGGTAAACTTTGTCATGTAAGGGCTATGCCTATAGCCGTTATTGATTTTCATCCCTTCTTAGCATTTTGCAGACAACAGTAATACCTGTACACTACTTCTAAAGGTCTCTAGTTTGAATCTCCCACATGGCACCCGATTCCACACTGTAGTGCACTAATATTGGCCAGAGTCTAAGTGCCCAGGGGAAAAGTAGGGTACTAGAGAGCCTAAGGGCCCTGGTGAAAAGTAGGGTACTAGAGAGTCTAAGGGCCCTGGTGAAAAGTAGGGTACTAGAGAGCCTAAGGGCCCTGGTGAAAAGTAGGGTACTAGAGAGACTAAGGGCCATGGTGAAAAGTAGGGTACTAGAGAGCCTAAGGGCCCTGGTGAAAAGTAGGGTACTAGAGAGCCTAAGGGCCCTGGTGAAATGTTGTGCAGTACCGATCCTGACATTCCAAAATCTTACTTTGATCATCCAGTTGTTGCAGAAATGTTCCTGCAGAGTAGGAAATGCTAACATGTAGTGTAGTTAACTAGGAAGAAAGCCTGTCCTGTCTGACATGCCTGCCGTAGGGTAGTATAGGGAATAGTTAATGGCTTAGGTGTTTGGGCCATCGAGTAAAGGCGTTCTTTTGTGACATGTGTGGAGGTCTTTGATGACAGGGTTCTTGGCCCCAGTGTTGAACTCAGCTGTTCACACCTCTGAAGTGCCCTGTGCTTAAGGGGTGCTGCATATTCCATACCAAGCCATCAAGCAGACAGTCAAGATGCTCTTGATGGTGTGGCTGTAGAACGTTTTAAGGATCTGTGAGCCCATGTCAAATCCTTTCAGCATCCTAAATGGGAGGCGGCACTGACCCACAGCCATACACCGACCGTGTTGGTTTGTTGGTGATGTGAACTTGACCTTTGCTAAAGGCGTGGTTGTCAAAGTCATGCGTTTCTTATTCTGTCTTATTCGGTCAAAATAATGGACCCTGGAAAGGTGACCCCTACCTACCCTGAAGGTGATCGATGCGTTAGTGACCACTACCCCCCAGTTAATGCGGACCACAGCCACCTCAAAACCCCTGGTGGGTCAAAGAAGACTTAAGAATGCACAGCCTTGAAATATAGCAGGGCAAAAACAACAACAACATCTGTTAGACAGGTTAGGAACTGTCTCCAGGAGATAGGCTTGGATGTGTCATCCACTGCCATCCACAGAAGGCTTCACCAACCAAACTACAGGTTAGGAACTGTCTCCAGGAGATAGGCTTGGATGTGTCATCCACTGCCATCCACAGAAGGCTTCACCAACCAAACTACAGGTTAGGAACTGTCTCCAGGAGATAGGCATGGATGTGTCATCCACTGCCATCCACAGAAGGCTTCACCAACCAAACCACAGCGGCTACAGTACAGGCTGAGTTATTTCAGATACTCTTTAAACTTTTTCTGAAAACGGGCAGGGACTCTGCTGTTCGAGCTCCAGAGGGAAACTGATTCTGCCATCGGGGTCCCGGGACAGAGAAGAGCTTTGACTGGGCTGAGCGGGACCTTCCCTCCTGTTGGGGTGTGTTGGCCAAAAGACCAGAGGTGGCAAACCAAGGTTGGGTTGGGATGTGTGGTTTTATCGTTGGCTGAAGGTAGGGTAGGTAGGACCATGTTCCATGGATAAGAACTGTTGCTGATTCACTGTTGTCTGTGACCCAATCGGCAGTTCCACGCAGCCAAAAAAAAAATAAAACAAAATGCTTCATTGTCCCAGTGGTTATACATGTAGTGGCCACTGTATTCACAGGATGGGTGGCGAGCGTAAGATAATGGAAAATGAGAGATGAGCACGTCCTATACATGTGCATTTGTTTTAGAATTGCCATTGTACTTGCATTTTTCAGTTGTTACATGTCTACCTTGGGAACCTCATTGCTGCTATCCCTGCATTTCAGATGCGCAGGCTACCTTACTCCTCCAACTTGCTTGATTGCACAGTCAGAATTGTCATTTGTACTTACATTTGCCTCATCACACAACTATTAATTTCCCACTTGTACATACATATACTTAATACTTGTACATTTTATGCCCTCCTCTATTTGCCTTCATTACTCATTAAGAATTGCCATTTGGACTGTATTTGCCTTCACTGCATGTCTATACATACCACTTGTAAAATACATTATACTTAATACTTGGAGGTGGCTTGGTTTGATGGGCAGTCCCGGTCTCTATGGGACATATAGCCTGTTACCGAGGGCCACGGCACAGGGAAAGAAGGGTCACGATTGGCCACCTGCACTGGCCATCTGTACTGCTGGAATTACACCTTTTGCATTGTAACCACTGCATAAACAAACATGCTCATGGCCAGAAATCCTTGCACTTATTCAGTGGGCTACATACAAAATGTTTGTAGTCTACTTTGAAAAAGAATTACATCGTTATAAAGAAGAAAAATGTGCACTCCCGCACCTAAAACCAATTGAAGTATATCCTTGCGTAATAAACAGGTTTAAAAATGATTCTGAAGTTGGTCATTTGTATTTTAAAATGTGAAAATAGATTTGCCCCAATGAACAACCCTCTCCATTAACTAAAATCCATGTAATAACTCACCTTTCCTGTGGCTGCCTGCGGGATTACTTTACTCCAGTGAGAAACTGGGTCACAAAAAGACAACATGTGTAGGAAGAGGGTTAGAATGTGGGACGTGGCCTCTGTCTCCTCCCCGACCCCAGCCATCCCAACAAGGAAGGCTGATTTGTCTTCATTTTCATCAGCATGAATGGTAGCCGGCTGTGGCCGCCGGAGTCTTATGGAGGAGCTCCAGCATTGCTCTGTCATCTCTCCCTGATGGTCTTTACAACGAGCACATCTCTCTCATAGCCTCGCTCTCCTGGCTGCCTTTGTGTAACTCCATACATCAGACATCTAAAAGGAAGACAGAGCTCTCTCTCTCTCTCTCCCCCTCTCTCCCTCTCTCTCTCTCCCTCTCTCCCCCTCTGCCAGGCCCACCCATTCTTTCATTACAGTCCACAGGATAAGTGTAGCGTGCAGAAAAAGGAGCCAGATTCAATAAGCTTTACCTCAGCTATAGGAATGCGTAGCACACAGTGCTCTGGATAAGGCTCCTGCAGCTCAGGTAAAAAAAGGTAAGAAGAAAGAACTGGTACATTTTTGGGATGAGGGATGGCAGGGCTGTGCTCAGATAAGAGTAATTGGATTGCTATAGTAGCGATAGGAGCATTACCCGGGTTGGGGGAGAGCTGATAACCTATGGGTATGGGTGACAGAAAGAGCCAGCCGGTGCGGAAGTCTGGAGCAGAAGCTGTGTCCAATACGCTTTTCAGACATACGGAACGTGGTGACTTTTAAAGCCCTTCGGCACATTTGTCTGTCTTTCAGGGTACATGACAGCTTTTTAAAGCACTGACACGAAACCATCTCTGGGGATTGTTTCGGAGCACCATGCCTTGTGGTCTAAGTAATGGCCCGCCTAATTCTGGACGAGCATCCTCAGTCTCTAGGCAACCGGAACTGTCAATCAAAATAGTCTGGAACTCCATGCCCATATCCAGTCTGCTGTCTCCTTGCAGACCACTCTGAAAACGTTAACTGAGGTTTATAAATACTGTGACCTACCAAGATATTTGGTAGAAATAAAATATCTAGGTAAGCTAGGTATGACAGCACATCATACCAGAATGTTTATAGCTGTCAGGGACACAGTGCTGAACATTCTATGCTGGTGCAGAATTCTACCTTCTGAAAAAGTACAAACTCATCTGAGGAAAGGTTATGAAATATTGTTATCGTCACTTCATTGTAACAGTGCTGTATGTCTGAAAAGGGTACATCCGTTGATTGGAATCCTATTCCTATTCCAATCTTATTCCTATTCAATCCTATTCCATCCTATTCATCCTATGCCATCCTGTTCCATCCTATGCCATCCTATTCCATCCTACGCCATCCTATTCCATCCTAAGCCATTTCAAGTGCATACACGGCTCCAGAATACTGTAAAGAAACCCAAACTGCAGACTATTCTTGGATACTTGCTTTTAAAAACAGTGCCCCCCCCCCCAATTGACATTTTGTTCCAGCGCTATAGTCTAATGAATAGAGGACACCAATACCTCACAACATTACACAGTGTAATGACTGTTTTTACCATGGCACATTGATAACACTGATTCTCCCAAACACATCAAGCTTGTTAAAGAGATATTATGGTCAAGTGTGTACAATGGAAATAGGATGGCACATTCTGTCCCAGTAGTGATGCAAATCTGAATGAAAATGCAACAGTATTTTGACAGTCCCTTGCTTATTGCTTTTCTTTTATGATTTCTGAAACCAAACAAATCTCTTGGGCAATACTGCCTGCTATTTTATTAAAAGAATAAAGGATGCTCTCCTCATAGTACAAACAGTGTCAGAGCAAAAGTACAGAACAGAGTGTAAAAAGGAACTGCTCAATCATCCTCTTTATTATAATATAGAAAATCATTCAGAAGTAGGCTCCCACATTCAAACAGATCCAAGAAAGATCCATCCTATGAGGCTAACAATGAGCAGAGTTCAATCACGAAAACACTAAGGACTGATACATGTATAGATTAAAAGGGAAATGAACACGGTTTAGGGGTTGACGTCTCCTACTGACATTCACTGACACTTTAACAGCGCGATAGCCTTGATGACATACAGTAAGATAAGTCAATAATGAACACCGGGATCCATCTCAGGAATGGCCAGGCAGTCATGGATCATGGATGACTCAACCACTGCTGCAAAGTTTCTGTGTTAATCTCCCGAAGCTGAGAGGAGAAGCTGTCGTTGATCACAACAGTGATTTATGGAGTCCCATTTGTTCTGATAAACTCGCTGAATAAAACTCCCTGGAGACTGGGAGACATGGTGAAGCATGGTCCTTAGATACACAGTCATAATGGAACAGATCTCAGTGGATTTTGGCTATTCATAATGGAACAGATCTCAGTGGATTTTGGTTATTCATAATGGATCAGATCTCAGTGGATTTTGGTAACTCATAATGGAACAGATCTCAGTTCATTTTGGTTACTCATAATGGAACAGATCTCAGTGGATTTTGGTTACTCATAATGGAACATATCTCAGTACATTTTGGATACTCATAATGGAACAGATCTCAGTACATTTTGGTTACTCATAATAGAACAGATCTCAGTGGATTTTGGTTACTCATAATGGAACAGATCTCAGTGGATTTTAGTTACTCATAATGGAACAGATCTCAGTACATTTTAGTAACTCATAATAGGAACAGATCTCAGCACATTTTGGTAACTCATAATAGGAACAGATCTCAGCACATTTTGGTAACTCATAATAGGAACAGATCTCAGCACATTTTGGTAACTCATGCCACCAATGACTAAATTTAATTTCATGAAGCTTGACAATTTAATCTCACCACAGTGAGAAATAAACCAAACAAGCTAATAATTGCACCTGCTGAATGGCCCAAACCTGAATGTACGTTTTGCTGTATTTAGCGTAATGTCATGTTTATTTGTCTGTTCTTTGTTTATAGTGTTTATTTGTTCGTTAGTATGTCTTCTAATGAAATGCATTTGGGCAAGTCGGTGGTGAAAATGAGAACTGGTTCTCATTTGACCTGATTATATTACAGTTAAATAAAAAAACTATAATATAATGTGACCGATATCAGTTGAGCTTGGTTACTTACAAATTAAACAATCTATATTTAGGAAAGAAATATAGAGCTGCTCATGACAGCTGATTGTGTCTGCCATTGCATGAAGCCCATCCAGTATCATGCTTCTCTCTTACAACTGGGGGTGAAATTGCAGTTCGTTATTTCTGAGGTTTCTCAACCCTAAGTAAAAATAGATCTATAATTTGGTCATACTGTACAGTGGCTGATGGCTTAGAGGTTTCTGTTGAAAAGTGCCCCTTTCATCTGAGCATTACTCACTTTACTCAGGTTTAACTGCAAATAGGGATTAGTGAATGCCAGGGCTCCTCTTCTCAAAATCCCAGAATACTAGTCGTTCATACAGAAAATGCCACATATTAGTTTAACCATTTGTTGAAGAACAATGCTCACCAATACTCTTAAGTCTTGGCGTTATGTTCTGCTCACCTTGCGTAACTCACTGCCATCACATGATTGTGAATATGATACTAATAATAACAATATCAACACCATAATATCATTAATAGCAATCCCCACAGGCAATGAGCAAGGTAGCAGTACCAATCCTACAGAAGGAAACAGAACCAAACAGGTGGAGGCAGGGGGGTTGTGTGGATTTGCTCCCACATGCTAGTGAGATAACTGAGTGAGTAACCTGACAATTAAATAGTCAGTAAGGAATCTGATATTGTGATTGGAGGGATCCCGACATCAGATGATGAGTCACTGACCAATGACCACTCAGGTTTCCAGTTTGAACTGGCTATGCTAATTTATAATTGAAATAGCTGTTTAACAAATTGTGTCATCTAAAAGATTAAAATACATCTGTGTCTTACATTAATTACATTAGTCAGCATTAACTTAAGTCATGCTTTCTTTTTAAATACTACACATTGCACAAATAGCCAAATGTACAACTACTGCCCATTCAACTGGACAGAAAATTCCTCAGTTCTCCGTTCGAAATTCTTTCACTAGAGAACTTTATCCACACAAGACAAATGTTGCCCCTCTCCCTGGCACCCATACTGGCAGATAGAAATGACGCTCACAATGATTCATTGCTGCAAAACTGTCCACTGAATATGTTGTGCTGTCATGTGCCCCGCCAGTAGAGAGGGAGACAGTCAAGCAATAGAGCCACACATCCCAATCAAGTCAAAGTCACGTCATACGTGGAACATTACAGCTTTTATAGCAGCATATGGATATGTTGTGTTGTCTATATGTTAAAAAGAGAAGGACAAGAAAGAAATGGGGATAAAATGGTAGGTAGCTCTTGAGACTGGGATCTACATAACTTGTTCACAACAACCCAGGATCCTGCTGATTTGGAGTGTGACTATGCATAATTCAGCACTAAGCATCTGTTGGGTTTCAGGCAGTATAGTGTTCATATTGCTTGTGGTTTTGGCAAATGCAATATGGGACCATAATAACAGGACCAGGATGTTAATTTCATAGACATTCCTAAGGTTATGTTTATAGTTTATCATATGGTGTCAATATCAACACTGTAAAACCACCATCCAAAACCAGTGAAATTAATTAGAAAAGCTTTTTGACCTTTAACCTCCATATCCCAACTGGACCAATATAAATCAATTCCCACGAAGACACAGTAATGTCTGTGTCAAGGCTGGGGATTAAGGTGGTGTAGTTGGTGCAAGAGAAGGATGCCAATCTGTTGAGCCGTGGAGAGTATCTGTTGATTTTCATTCAACATGATTCTCATGTTAGCATAGATGGGTGGGTATATATATCACTCAGCTAGCGGGTGTGAGTGCTTTTACAGCGGAACCATTTTTTATAGGGGGTGGGATGCTGCTCTCTCTTTGGATGAGTGTCTTGTTACAGGATAATTCCTCGCGCTTTCCTTGCCTTGGCTTTTTGAGTATTTGTGTTCACTCATTTGCTTTCTTGTTTTATACATTTAAACAAGCCCTCGGACTCCTTGGTTCAGTTGGACACTGAACACAATCACTTGGTGTTAGACACAGTATGGAAACAAATTAACCCGGTGAAGGAGGCAGTGCAGGAAGTGGGGTGTTGAAGCACGGGGGCTGAGTCTCCAGCACTGATCAGAGCTGCATGGTGCAAACAGACGAGGAGAAGGGAGGAGGTGAAGAGGAAGGAGGAGCAAATGCTGGAACACTCTGACTGAGTCTCACAGCTCTCAGTATTTCCTCTGCGCTTGGCAGAGCTGCTTCTCTATATTGCTCTCCCTCCCAGTTTCTCTGCTCTCTCTCTCTCTATCTCTCTCTCTCTCTCTCTCTCTCACTCTCGCGCACGCGCTGACAAACCCACACACGCAGACCAGAGGGTTCGCTCCCTTTCACCCTCCCCGATAGCACCATGCTGCCCTGGAGAAGAAGTAAGTTTGTTCTGGTGGAGGACGAGGCCAAGGCCAAACCTAAGAGTCTGGGTGCCGGGCTGACCTATCAGTCCATCCTGTCATCGTTGCTGCGCTCCTGTCCTGACCTGCTCCCAGACTCCACTCCCTTTGACTGGCTGGGCTCCGTCTTCCAGACCAAGAGGCAGAAAGTAGAACTCAACAAAGAGGAGCCCACCTACAACGTTCGTTACCTGGGGAGCATCGTCACCATCACGGCTAAAGGAGAGGGCTGCACACAGGACCCCGTGGCTAAGATCTGGCAAAGGAGCAACTACGGAGAGCAGAGTGTCAAGATGAGGTTAATCGTGGGACCTCAGGGCATCAGAATGGGTACAGACAAAACGGGGAAAAAGACGTCCACGCACCTCTACTCTCTGAACCGGATTACTTACTGCACGTCCGATCCTTGCCGGCCTAAGATCCTGGCGTGGATCTACAGACACCAGGTGAAGAACAAGGCAGTGGTTCTGAGGTGCCATGCCGTTCTGGTCACCAAGTCGGAGAAGGCCAGAGCCATCGCGCACAGCCTCTATCAGACGACCACCTCGGCCTTTAGCGAGTTCAAGCGGTTGAAGAGGCAGAGTGATTTCAGGCATTGCCAGCAGCAGCTCCTGGGGGAAGACATGGTGCCCCTGATGCCCCTGAGGAGGCTGCTCAACGGACAGTGCCACTACCGGCCACCGGCCGACAGCCCCGGTGGCCCCAGCACCAACCAGCTGTACTCCATCACAGAGGAGGAGGAAGAGGAGGCGGAGGAAGAGATGGAGGACGAGTGGGGTGAGAAGGTGGACGAAGCGGGGTATGAGGGGGATGAAGAAGCTCTAACAGACACAGACTTCTCCCAGACATATGGGTCACGTGAGAAGGAGCTAGCGGACATATTCGCCCGACTGGACGAGTGCTACGTTAACGTTAACATAAACATCAGTGACAGCAACAACAACACACTGACATTTGTCAGCTCTCTGGTGTGAGAGGACAGAGCATGGATATGGACGTAGTATGAAGACAGCCACATTCCCCCTCTTCTCGTCATTGTCTGATACCTTCCTGTCACAGGTTCTATCCTTCTTGATTGCAGTGTGTAGAGGATGGATTCTGTCTGTCAGGAAAGTTCTCCCCCACCGGTCTTGTGGGTTAAGGAAAAAGGAAATCTCTGTTTGAGAAAGGATTTATGTTTCCAGATGGCTCAGACAAAGACTCACTAGTCAATGTCTCACTTGACTGGGGCAGTTTCTTGTGAGTATTAATAAAGATAGATGTTTTGTAAAGTGATAATAGCACAATGAAAAGGTCCGGTTAGAGAATACTGAGAGGACTAAAACAGACTGAAATTGCCATAATACTGTCATGCCAAGCTTACCCTGTACCCTAAATCCAAATTGTTCCTTGATATTTTGTAAGTACTGTCAAATTAATAATATGTTTGTAGCTATGAGAGCTTTTGGATTGACTTTTCAGAGAGATTATTTGTATGAAACATATGTACACTTTCTACTTAGACACTGTATAATGTAATTTTCCACAACTGACCTTTCAGAGTGCATTTAACACTACAGAGAAGTTTAATAATATTAAACTACAGGATAACCCCGGCAGATTAATGAATTTGGCTATAATTTAGGAATCAAGCCATTTAGTTGACATGTTTATTGCAGCCATTTTGTTGAAACCCTGTGTATCATTTATGCATGAAAAGTCAGTAGTGACATTTAATGCAGAATCTTTTGTCTTTCTTAATGGGGCACCTATGATCTCAAGGCTTTTACATTGTTCTTCTAACTGTGATACATTTTTGACTAAGGAGACAAATGTATAAGCAAAAATGAGTAGGTTTTGTACATTTCTTTATTTCTTGAACATAACAGCCATACATGCCATCTAAAAGTGTGCCATATTTCTATCAGGAAGGTTAACGCTGTATGGTTTGTTTGACTGCACGAGATTTTTTCAAAATAGCAGAGATAGGCAAGCGAAGATGGTTGGCCGGACAAATATTTTTATTATTTTATGTAAATTCATAGCAAATGAGTCTTTTCTCAAAACCATTGTGATTTGGGTCTTCATGAGATGAAAATGTGTTGAATAAAATACCCTCAATAACAACTACAGAATTTAATCTTGTTTATTTCAGTAAGAAATGGACAATTAGCTACAATCAAAGCTGAGCATCTTGTTTTTCTGTTTATAGTACTTTAACTCTAACAAATAGATTATATGGACAGTATTGTATATTTTTATGTTAGTCAAATTCAGACAGGAAACTAGTAAATCACAAATAAATCAACACAGCAAAGCTTCTTACGGCCACAATTTCCGAAGAAGTATCAATTTCAGTATCTACCTCCTCAAGACATGATATGTAACATTAAACTACAATCTGAACTGGCCCTTACCAATTCGCTATAAGTACAAATGACGGAACCATTTCTGCTGGACTAGTATTGGCCCATCAGCCCTTTTCTCTGAGTGAGCCAATTAATCAGAGAATTGAACAGTAAACAGTAAAGAAAAGTACAATACCTGGCTCGGCAAGACCTGTCAGGCTGATGAAGAACCGACTAAACTGAGACGGGTTCCAGAAAATTGTCACACCCAAAGATTTTACTAAAGGAATGCTTATCTGGATATCAGACGACATTAGATGTTATTGCAGATAATGATTTGCGATTTGATTTTCTGATCTAATTGAATGTTTTTTAAATGGTTTATCAGTTATCAAAATATAAAATGATTTTCTAGAAATGGTAAAAACATTGTTAATCTTATTGTACATTTCATCAGTTCCTGCAGCTTTTTATAAATATAATTCAACAATAATAATTTTTAACACACGGTTAAATGTACGCTTTTTAAACAATGAAAGCTCTCACACAATGAGATTCACCAACATAAAAGGGTAATCTCATAGTGTGGAACCCTTCGCTGGTTTGTATCATGCTTGAGGGATTTCCAGGGCAGTGAGGTCTGTTTCACTAATATTTGTCCAGAATGAGGGGGAATGGGCTTTGCGCGCTAAATCATACACTCTATTACATCAGAACATGTATTGAAGGGTGAGCAAGATGTGGACAATTTACACTACTGTTCAAAATGTTTGGGGTCACTTAGAAATTTCCATGCAAAAATACATGAAATAAGTTTGAATAAGAAATATAGCAAAATGAATAAGAAATATAGTAATTGACAAGGTTAGAAATAATATTTTTTTATTGAAATAATAATTGTGTCCTTCAAACATTGCTTTCATCAAAGATTCCTCCATTTGCAGCAATTGCAGCCTTGCAGACCTTGGGAATTCTAGTTGTCAGTTTGTTGAGGTATTCTGAAGAGTTTTCACCCCATGATTCCTGAAGCACCTCCCACAAGTTGGATTGGCTTTATGGGCACTTCTTAAGTACCATACGGTCAAGCTGCTCCCATAACTGCTCGATTGGGTTGAGATCCGGTGACTGTGCTGGCCACTCCACTATAGACAGAATACCAGCTAACTGCTCCTTTCCTAAATATTTCTTGCATAGTTTGGAGCTGTGCTTTGGGTCATTGTCCTGTTGTAGGAGGACATTGGCTCAAATCATGCGCTGTCCACAGGGTGTGGCATGGCATTGCAAAATCAAGTGACTTCTTCAAGATCCCTTTTACCCTGCAAAAATCTCCCACTTTACTACCACCAAAGCACCCCCAGACCATCACATTGCCACCACCAGGCTTGACAGACGGCATCAAGCACTCCTCCAGCATCTTTTTAGTTGGTCTGCATCTCACGAATATTCTTCTTTGTGATCTCAACACCTCAAACTTTGCCTGTCCATAACACTTTTTTCGATTCTTCCTCTGTCCAGTGTGTGTTCTTTTGCCCATCTTAAACTTTTCTTTTTATTGGCCAGTCTGAGATATGGCTTTTTCTTTGGAACTCTGACTAGAAGGCCAGCATCCTGGAGTCGCCTCTTCACTGTTGACAATGAGACTGGTGTTTTGTGGGTACTATTTAATGAAGCTGCCAGTTGAGGACCTGTGAGTCGTCTGTTTCTCAAACTAGAAACTCTAATGTATTTCTCCTCTTGCTCAGTTGTGCACTGGGGCCTCCCACTCCTCTTTCAATTCTTGTTAGAGCCCGTTGCAATATTCTGTGAAGGGAGTAGTACACAACGTTGTATGAGATGTTCAAATCAGCAGTTATATTGATAAATGTACAAGGTGTCAACATCTTTCCACTTTTTAAAAGACTACTTCCTGCTTTGGCCCATTCCCTCCCCATCTTCCTCCCCTCAGGAGACTGGGTACTGTTAGCTGGCTAGCTAACTTTATGTTACACCACGCAATGGCTTGTCATCACGATTTGAAGGATGTATGTTTGGAAATTATCTAACAAGGTGATATTGGACCATATACATTCTTCCAAAATACATTAATGTTAAACATTGACAGTCTGATCATTTGGCCAATTGAACCACTTGGCATGTTTCATTGAGTAGTGTTCAATCCATCAGCACTAAGTAGAGGTTCCATATCAAGCATTACAGGGTACTATATTTGCCTCAACCATTAAAGGATAGAAATTTGGGATCGGGCTCAGATTATCATTAAAAGTAATTTTGCAATAATGTTTGGGAGTCAATCATTATGATCTGTTAAACCTGAAGGCATAACAAGCTTAATTATTATGATGTTAAAAAGCAGGTTGCAGTGCCTGCGTCATCTTCAGGACAGCCTTCCATTGGCGGTTTGGAAGGAATGGGTGCAGGCGGTCGTAGCTGGAGCAGATTTCCTTATTCCTCATCCCCTGTCTTCTGCATCGATGGGGCAGTAAAGCTTTGGGAGCAGTGTGGCTGGGCCTGGTACTCCACTTCCCTGCAGCTTGTCCTATGGCTTCTCCTTTCGTAGTTTTGCCTTTTTCGGCCTTGGCCCTGAACTGCTCCTTGCAAGCCTTTAAATGTGTCCCCTGCTGAGGGCCCGATAGGAGGCAGCTGTGCCGGTGCAGGGCTTGCTCTGCTGGCTGCCCCCGGAAGCTGTCAGCTTTCTTTAGGGGCATCGCTGCTTCCCTGATGCTGCAGTGAAGCATAAAAGGGATATCAATGCAAAAATATTTTGCTAAATCATAAATGTGTATCATTTGAGCTGTGTTTACTTTCTGCTTTGCCCGTCGTCTCTGAAATAATTTCTAAATCCGTGCACTGCAAAACTGCAAAAAATTCCATGGAGCCAAGGTTGTTAAGGCTGTATATTAAAAGAATGTATTGACTTCTGTCTTGAGCTAAACTGGTTGCTTGTGAAATCGGGATGGATAATTTTAGGTTATGCTTCATGAAACTGTAAAACTAGTCTACGGTTATTAATGGTCAATACATCGAAAAACTAAAAATATTACCACTTTTTATTTATGCAAAAAAAATAAATCTCTTATGTTCTGACAGAGCAGTGTCTCCATGCAGAAGACTTCCTGTCTTTGAGACTTTGCCAATGTTGCAGAACACAGAGCCAGTTCAATCTCCACTGCGTTAAATTATTTCAATTGATTTGTCTTAAGGGAGAGTTTCCAGAACCGGTTGCTGTCAATATCTTCACAAATAAACTACCTCCGAAAAGGTACTGTATAACCTGTCTGTAGGAAAACAATAAGGAAACCACAAACTACAGATAGAAAGTATACAAAAGAGGATCGGAGAGTTAATTGTGTCTGTTGTGTAACAATATATTCCCTTCGAATATGACAAAATCCCATCTTGATGTGTAATCACACAGTAGGTCTACATTTGGATGTACTGTGTTAACATATTCACTGTGATAAATCCAGTAACATTACTGGTCTTATACTACAATCCATACATTAATATGTTATGTGATGCCTAATAAGTCATCACATAACATATTAATTAACTAGTTTGTAATTTCCCCCCACATACAGTGGGATTTGATTCATTACATGATATAGATAATAATAATTAATGCGCCTTTGTTTTGTAGCCTCCACACGGAATAGTATTATGTCTGACATGGCTCTACCATATGTTAAATGCAGTTTGCGGAGGAGTGTGTTGTGTAAACATATGTGTTCCTTGCCAAGCAGAGCCAACAGGAGCAGATGGCAGCAGATCGTTCTACAGTAGGTGGATCATAGTACATCATATCCTTCCTGAATACTAAAGCTCACTCCTCATCTCAACATCTATTCTAGAGGCTTGTTGGCAGTGAATCAGCCACTAGAGACCGGGGTTCTTAATGAACACGAAATCTAATCAAACACACGGTGTCAGTGACACGTCACACAGTGAGTTATGTGTTGCTAACGTGCAGTAGAGAAGAGCAGAGGTAGTCTCTACGGGGACATGGTGAGGTTGATCTTTCCCTCACAGCTGTGCCCCCCCCCCCCCGGTAAACAGCTCTCCAGGAACCAACTCCACAACAGGCAAATCCCGGTCACCTGCTGCAAGAGGGAACAGAATGCTGCATTCCGCGGCATTTCAGTGACTGTGGTTTTCAGCAGAGGAGCCTTTGAAGAATGTATTAATCAGGTCTCCTGGACGCCAGGCAGCCAGCATAGAAAGAACAAGGTGTGCCGTGGGCAAGACATTGTGGATCAATGAGCCATCACTCTGGGGACAGGGTGAACAGAGAGGAGAAGGCTTGGAAAGTAATGAGACCTTGAGTTCTTATGGCTCAGTGTGTTGATGGGCGAAAGGGGTGTGAGATCCAGGTGTACACATGTGGGGACCAGAAGTCCTTGTACATATAGTAAAACCTGACAAATTGGACCCCACAAGGTGTTTTGGCAAGTTCACACTAGGATAAATGTGATTTCCGGCTAAAGGCGTTAGGGCTAGGTCAAGTTTAGTCATGAAGGTTAGGTTATTGAGGTCATAGGGCTACGGGTCAGGGAACATGGATTTCTAGTTTACTGGTCTTGACCTAACATTACCAAATTTCCAAACTGCTTTGGGAAAAGTGTACAAACTGCTACATCAGCGTCATGAGGTGTATTAAAGTATTAAAGTAGTATTTGGTCCACATTCTTAGACTGCACTGATAACATTTAGCTTGTAACTACAAACTCATTGGATGAATATTAAGTTAGCAGCTTGGAGGTGGCTTGATGTGGTAAACATGCAAGTCTCGTTGGGACACATGGCTGGTTGCTGAGGGTCACAGCACATGGTTACGTTATGGTAATTTCTTGAAAACACTATGTAAGGCATCCGTTAACTGATTAATATGGGTGGAGTTAAAAAAGGCTTTGACATTGTATGTTAAATATTTCTTTGCAATCACAACATTACTACACTATACATTTTTATACAGAGACAATAATTTGGCATGATGAAAAATAACCCTTATTAAAATACTTAGTCACTGGAGATGCTATAGTTTCTTCACTCATATCTCTCTCGCTCTTTCTTACTCAAACACACACACACACACACACAAACACTCACACACACTTATTTTGCTACCAGACAAGCTTCTAGCTTATTTTATATTCTCCCAGGGTCTCTTCCAGCCTGTTCTGTTCTGCCAGTTGGACTATACATTGTGTGTGTGTGTGTGTATGTGTGTGTGTGTGTGTGTGTGTGTGTGTGTGTCTGTGTGTGTTCAGAACCCATAAAGCCTCTGGTGTTGAACATTGGTGAAACAAGTCTACACATCTTGCTAATTCATGAGAACCAGGGGTCTGTTTCTGTCATGAAACTTTTATGGTGTTATTCCCTTGCAACACTTACAAAATGCCAAATACAGTCAGTTCTGAACCAAAATAAACAAACACTCCCCAGACAACCTTTAGTAGGTACGCATGTTGTCATTGTGCACCACAAAGTGGTAAAATATTTCATATTCTCCTTTTCTCCAGTTGGATTATAATACTAAATGCACTGTTGCAGTGACTTAACAAAAGCATGGTGAAAATGCTGCTAAATTTATACTGAACAATAGTGTACTGAAATATTAAATTCCACACACTTGATGATTTTCTTCGGTCTGTATTAATACTCATTGGGAGCAAAGTCATTTCCTCAGATTTAATGGAGCTGGTTTTCATGTAATGCACTTCTTAAAGACTTGCACTTCATACTGATTCATACCGATTCATTTCCATCCTACCGATTTATACTGATTCATTTCCTTCATACCAATTCACACCGATTCATTTCCTAACTTACAGTTCACACAGGAGAAATACTTAAAATAAGAACATGGTTCGGGTCAATTCCATTTCAATTCCAGTCAACTTCAAATTGTGCAACCAACTATTCCAAATGTTTCTCATTAAAATGCTTTAAATAGAATTGTGATTTTAGTATACTTTCTGAAGTAAATAAAGCGGGAAGCAGCAGTTGAAACAACAACAAATGCCTATCCCCCACTGTTTCTGTAACAAGCTGAGGATTTGGGTCTGGATTAATGTAACCGCTGTGAAATTCACAGAAAGAGCTAGGACTGACCATCTGTGATGTCAAAAGTATAGTTTGAACCATGTTTTGAGGCTGAAGACTATATTGGCATTCAGTTTGTTCACAAACATTGAAAAATTAAACAAGCTTATATTTTAGGTTCTGCTTGGGTATAACAATTATAGCATGTATAGTCATTGAGAATCAAAAGATAAATTACATTAATTTAAAAATGCAATGAGCAATTCCAGATTTATCCATTCGAGGTAAAAAAGGGCTGGTGTGTACAATCATAATATGGGTTGATACTCACAGACATCATGTATGTCATTGGCTGACTAACTGGTTTAACATGATGTCATCATATGTAGTATTCCTTTATGGACTTTGTCTTTAGCTTAGATTAGATTCAACTTTATTGTCATCGAACAAGTACAAGTACAGTATAAGGAAATGCATTTAGTATCTAACCAGAAGTTCAAATAGAAGAGGGCAAAAAATGTACAAGTATTTACAAGTATTAAATGTATATATATTACAAGTGGAATGTATTGATGTGCAATGAAAGCAAATGCAGTACAAATGGCAATACTAAATGTGCAATTAATGCAAATAGAGGAGGGCAAAAAATGTACAAGTATTAAGTATAGTGTATGTTACACAAGTGGGATAATAGTTGTACGGGTACAAATGGCAATTCTAAATGGCATTCTAGATGTGCAATCGAGGCAAATTGAACGCGTAAGGTAGCATGTGCAACCGGGATGCAGAGATAGCAGTAATGAGGTCCCCAAGGTAGACATGCATATGTAACAACTGTAAAAATGTACAATGGCAATTCTAAATGTGCAAAGAGGCAAACTGAACGTGCAAGGTGCATGTGCAACTGAAATGCAGGGATAGCAGCAGTGAGATTCCTGAGTTAGACATGTACCTGTGAAAACTTCCATTATCAGACTTTGCAAGGCAGGGTCAGAGTAGTATAAAGGGAGTAGTGCAACAAGGTCCCTGAGAGGCGGGGGGGGGTTGTTAGTGACGGGTCACAGAGTTCACAAAGTTCTCTGGGTCACAGAGTTCAGCAGGGTTGCAGTAGATGGAAAGAAATTCATAAACAATGTGTGCACGTCATTGGCTGGGTTCCACAGAACAACATTTCAGTGATTCCCAGCACAGATAGGACGTTCGAAGGTGACACATGCCCATGAAACCTGTTTCTGGCAGACTTTCACTGACGTTGTTCGCCCCATTAAGGGGATAAGGAATTAAATCAATAATCTAGAGGGGGGGGGGGGGGGTTGTTG
>JACXGI010009583.1:0-19743 GCA_016801175.1 Esox masquinongy
TAAAAAATAAAAAACTCACAATAACCTGGTTGCATAAGTGTGCACACCCTTAAACTAATACTTTGTTGAAGCACCTTTTGATTTTATTACAGCACTCAGTCTTTTTGGGTAGGAGTCTATTAGCATGGCACATCTTGACGTGGCAATATTTGCCCACTCTTCTTTGCAAAAGTGCTCCAAATCTGTCAGATTGCGAGGATATCTCCTGTGCACAGCCCTCTTCAGATCACCCAACAGATGGTCAATTGGATTCACGTCTGGGCTCTGGCTGGGCCATTCCAAAACGTTAATCTTCTTCTGGTGAAGCCATGCTTTTGTGGATTTGGATGTATGCTTTTGGTCGTTGTCGTGCTGAAAGGTGAACTTCCTCTTCATCTTCAGCTTTCTAACGGACGCCTGAAGGTTTTGTGCCAAAATTGCCTGGTATTTGGAAATGTTCATAATTCCCTCCACCCTGACTAAGGCCCCAGTTCCAGCTGAAGAAAAACAGCCCCAAAGCATGATGCTGCCACCACCATGCTTCACTGTGGGTATGGTGTTCTTTGGGTGATGTGCAGTGTTGTTTTTGTGCCAAACATACCTTTTGGAATTATGGCCAAAAAGTTCAACCTTGGTTTCATCAGACCATAACACATTTTCCCACATGCTTTTGGGGAACTTGATGTTTGCTTTTGCAAACTTCAGCCGGGCTTGGATGTTTTTCTTTATAAGAAAATGCTTCCGTCTTGCCACCCTACCCCATAGCCCATTCATATGAAGGATACGGGAGATTGTTGTCACATGTAGCACACAGCCAGTACTTGCCAGAAATTCCTGCAGTTCCTTTAATGTTGCTGTAGGTCTCTTGGAAGCCTCCCTGACCAGTATTCTTCTCGTCTTTTCATCAATTTTGGAGGGACGTCCAGTTCTTGGTAATGTCTCTGTTGTGCCATATTTTCTCCCCTTGATGATGACTGTCTTCACTGTGTTCCATGGTATATCTAATGCTTTGGAAATTCTTTTTTACCCTTCTCCTGACTGATATCTTTCAACAATGAGATCCCTCTGATGCTTTGGAAGCTCTCTGTGGACCATGGCTTTTGCTCTGAGATGCAACTAAGAAAATGTCAGGAAAATCCTACTAGAACAGCTGAACTTTATTTGTGATTAATCAAAGTCACTTTAAATGATGGCAGGTGTGTAATGACTTCTATTTAACATGAGTTGAATGTGATTGGTTAATTCTGAACCCAGCCACATCCCCAGTTATAAGAGGGTGTGCACACTTATGCAACCAGGTTATTGTAAGGTTTTTATTTTTCATTTTTCCCCCCTTGAAGATTTCAGTTTGTTTTTCAATTGAATTGTTCACGTTATAGGTCACATTAAAAGTGTAAAAAGTTCTGATATGATTTATCTTTGTCTCATTCTTTTACATCACAAGAACCTGGCATTTTAACAGGGGTGTGTAGGCTTTATATCTACTGTATACTTGATACAGTGATGGACGTTGATGACAAGATTCGTACAGAAACTATATTGAATGGGTTTGAAAAGGTTAAAAACAGAATTCCAGAAGACTGGGTTACAATTATTAATGGAGAAGGGGTAGGGGAAGATCTGTATGTGTTTCCAAATCTGTATATTGGTCATGGGGAAAGCAAGAAATCATTATCTAGTGTTTGCACAAAACAAATCTTTAAGATGTTGCTGGCTACAGATAGACCTGCAGCTGAGAAGATGTGGGTGAAGGTGTTTCCAGGGCTGAACACTGCACATTTGTGGGGTAATTTACATTTGCCTGGAAAGAAATTGGAGAGCGAAAATAATGATTTTAAATTATGACACAATACAATATACACTAAAAGAGTGCTCCATAAAATTGATCACAATATAACAAGAGAATGATGTTTGTGGATGTGTGCCTGAAACACTAATGCATATGTTTGTTGAATGTGATGAATTAAAGGGGTATTATTTTAAAGTAAAAGACATGCTGTTGAAGAACTGGATGGGAGAGTGGTTAAGTAAATATGTGTGGGAGAAGTTGGTGTTATTTGGGGTGATGGGAAAAGTGGCTGGGGTAAATGTTTATCTGTTAATTGTTGTGCTGAGCTTTGTCAGATATGTTGTTTTCTGTGGGAGGAATTATGCTTCTTTTGAAGGGAAGCGGGGGGGACGTATGGAGAATTTTGTGTCAATGTTTCAAAAACACATAGATATGTTGAGCGAAATTGAAATGGGGAATTTTGATGAGGCTTTTGCTGAAGGGAGTGGATTAATATTGAGAAGGGAGGGTGGAGGGATCACTTATAATTTTTGATTATAATTATTGGATGAATTTTTCTTTCTAATTTTGGTGAAACGGGGTGCACAATTATAGAAATGTTTGAATAGTGTAAGGATGGAATGTTGGATAAAGGAGAATGGGTACAGTTCAATTACAGAAGATGAATTTTGTATCTGATCACCATTGTGCTTGTATTGAGTTTGATCAAAACAATGACTAAACTGTACATATTGTAAATTAAGTATTTTTTGATGACAAAAAAATTAAAAAATAAATTTAAAAAAAGGCTTTGTGCCATCAGTTCCAGATTTTGTCGGTTCGAATCCCGCCTTCGCCGGTTTCAGTTTTAGTTATTTTTGGAAAATCCCTTTCCATTAATAGGTGGGCAAAGTCATTTCCTGTGTTTGACAGAATTACTGTCCATTTTTTAAATTAAATGAGCTAATCTAACATTAAGTTAACCTGTTGAAAGTGTTGGTGAGGTACTGAAAGGACACATCACGAGACATTTTCTGAGAAAAACACTTTTGATTGACAGGGGCACGAAATATGGCGGGCATCGCCTGCCATATCTCGTGTCCACTATATAATCCATAAAGGCGCCAAATATTTCTGCAGGTTGCTTGAGTCCATGGGTAGTGCAGTGGGTAAGGCCGTGTGCAATCCGTTCTTGCTTTCGTCGGTTTAAATCCCGCTTTCAGTTTTATTTATTTTTGGAAAATCCCTTTCCATAAATAGGTGGGCAAAGTCATTCCCTGTGTTTGACAGAATTACTATCCATTTTTTTTTATTAAAATGAGCTAATCTAACATGAAGTTATTATTTAAAAAATGATAGCAGTCAGCACAAAAGAGGATTTCAGCAAAACCAGCACAAATGGAACACAAACGATTGACACTATTTTCAGTCAGTTTGGAGCATATTAGGGGGCTGGTGATGTCATCGCCTAAAGTTAAATTTCTAATAAATTTAAACACTGCAGCAGCACAAACGAAAATGTTATTGGCACAAACAGGCATAAATGGAGCACAAATAAACAATATTATTTTGGGTGAATGTGTAGCTGAATGTGTAATTTTTAAATATATTTTTTTAAATATTTTTCTACAAAATGATAGCAGTAGAAATTTTTTTTTACACCACAAACGAAGCACAAACGATTAAGCCTATTTTGCCAATGTTTTGCATTGGGTGGGGGGCCAAATTCACACAGGTTGGGCTATTCCATCTTTGCTTGCTTCTACTCAGAAATCCTTCTTGTAATTCCACTTTATAATATGCCTAAATTCAAAGGGTTTTATTTACATTAATTTCAATTAATGCTATTTGTTGAAAAACAAAAGTCAATGCATGTAGAGTGTCATGTATAATATACTGAAGAGATTTGAAATGAATAATCTCACGATTTGAAAAAAAAAATATTCACAAATTAGTTATTTGGCAAAAACAAAGATTGGGCCGTTACATACACTACTGAAGGGATCTGAGCTGAAACTCCCAATACATTTCAAAGATCTAAAATATTTACAAAAAAATAAATTATATATTTGTGATAAACAATGATTGAGGCTGTTAAATTGTGTCATGTAGAATATACATTAGCGCCTAAAAAAATTATAGACAAAAAACATTGTCATAAAATTTCGCAGCTAGTAGTATTGTACTTCTACCACGGTCCCTAAATAGTCCGTTAACCTTGGCCCGCATTCCGCAATCATCAAAAATAAATTCCCAGCACATCGGAGCTGGTAAATGTGGGAATATTGAACTATCTTTGCCGTGGAGTCCTGACTCTGAGAACACTAAACATTCCATCTACTGGCAACATTTCCAATCTGGCTTCTCATACCGCCTTGGCTACCTCTAATAATCCCCAACTTGGCACTCATTTATCCCCTCTCCTCTCGTTTTAAATATGCCCCAGGTCGTTGCTGTAAATGAGAATTTTATCAATCAGTTTGACTGGTAAAGTACTTCCGTATAACTTCATCCAAGGGAAATATTACGTATTCGATGTCTATCATACGTCTCTATTCACAGATGTGTCTGACAACTGACGTTGGTCAGTCCGTGTCCCCCCCCCCTCTCTCTCTCTCTCGCTCTCTCACTACACCACCTTTTTTTCCTGAATGAAACCGTAGCTAGCGCTATAAATAGAATTGACAGGGCCTTGACGTCACAGTGGTAGCTGCATCCACGTCGTTACTTTCGGTGTGGCTGCAGATGATTTTCTCAAAGAGCTTTCAGATCGGGAAGAACAGAGTACTCCTGAAGGCACCCTGAACGGCCAAGCTAGATACATAGTAGCGTTAATTGTTATATTAAGAGGGGAAAAAGGATTAACTTTGCAAACGCTGGGACGTAATACCGGTTATGAAATGATCACGCAGCATTTGCCTAGCTAGCGGCGAGCAATATTTTTTTTGTACGGTAGCTACCGAGTAACCTTCAGTCATTGAATCGCCCTCTGAACTCCTGGCTAGTTTTCTTTGACCAGATCACACTCAGTCGCTGGGTAGAACGGTAGGTGCCTCTGTTATGACATCCTGGCGTCTTGGCCAACTAGAACAAAGACGGGTGGTGTCTTTCCCCTCTGTTGTTTATACAAAGCTATGCTGGGCGCTCTTCATTTTAACGTTAGTTGAGTCGAGATAATGAACCAATTTAATGCGCATACAATTACTTCATGCAATTATATCATGCATTACAAATATATAATTGCTGCATAACTATTGTTTCCCCCTCTGAAGTCCCAAGTTGGTGTCAGTTTGGAGAAAACTAGGTTGTTCAGTTGGAGTGTTTTTTAATCATATTTTTTGTGTTAATCAAATTTCTGAAGTAAAGGTTCACACTTTGTTGACATGTGGCAGAATGACATCACATATTGATTTGGATAAGCACTCCAATCCACACTATGACTGTGATGTCGTCATATAAAATATTTTACATTATTATATTACTCACGATAGTTAAATATTGTTATTTTTGTTAATACTTATTTTACTGAATACCGATTTTTATCGACGGGTCACGCATGTTTATATTAGAAATGTTTTTGTTGTTGTTGCATGTCCCAGCTTACTCAGCTTTAGAACATTTGAATAATTTGCTCAAGGCTGCTTCTTCACATTGTTTTTCACCCTTTTGGTTTGAGGACTCAGACTAGCTACCGTTCAGTTGCTGGCCCAACCACCATGCCATCTAACATAACAACAGCACTAAATATAAAAAAAACCATGGCAGCTGGTAATACCAGCTGATGTTAGTCACAAAAGACATCATCATATTAATCTCATGCTGCACCTGTGATAAGGTAACCTGGGGATAGGCCTGCTCTCAGGAACTGTATGGTTGTGAAAAGCGTTTATATATGTGACATCAAATAAATGATGACGACAGTACATTAATTGCAATTGCATGACGTTTGTAGCCTAGGCCTGTGCCCTCTAAGTGAAATTTTCTTTTCTGGGTTAACGTCCTTGTTAACGTCATACCCAAGCCTGTGTGACATTGTGCCCTTTCAGTTGGCCCCTCTGCTGAACTCAGACAATAGGCTACTGCACAACAAGTGTGACTTCAACTGTAGAGTCATGCTGACACCAACAAATCTTGGCAGCCAGGGTGTCTGTCTACACAGTTGAAGCACTAAAAGGATTTGTTTTTTGGATGCAGAGCTGCAGCTTAGAGCAAGTTTTATGTTATTTTTTTCTCCCTTCATCCCTATCTCTCCTCCTCCCTCTCAGTCGTCATCCTCCTCCTATTCATCCTCCACTTCTCTCCTCTCTTCCCTGACCTTTGTGTGTTTCGAGCGCAGTTTAGTTCTAGAGAAGTGGCTCCTAACTGGTTTTGCTGTGGGACCTAAATTGAACTGGGTTTCACTCTACAACAGCCCAGCATGCATTGCTGTAAAGGTTTTCCGAAATCTGGAATCTGTTTGTTTATGCTACAGGGGGTGGACTAAATAACCAAAACTCGACATGGTCACAATTACAAACACAGCTGCAGAGGTCACATTGTCAATTGCCAATTAGCAGTACATGTGTGTCAGCTATAAAAGTGGTCTGACAATAAGCACTTTGCTATCCATAATGGTATGTGCAGCTTTCTCGTGGGGAGTCATTGGATCCGATGATTACTTTACTTGATTGCATAACAGGCAAGGAATATGAGGCAGTTTTCCAGGACCAGGTGCACCCTATGGTGCAAACTCTTTTTCCTTATTCCAGGACGATATTTCCCCCAGACACACAGCCAAATAAATTCAAGAGTGCTTTCATGAACACCAGGATGATGTCAAATGCCTTCCTTGTTCTCCCCATCCACCAGATCTGGTAAAGGATCATTGAAATTCCAAAGTTCTGGAGCGCAGCTTGCAAAGTAGATTTCCACCTCCTTTATTCCCCAAAGAACTGGAGGCTTTTTTTCTTGGTATCCCATTACACACAGTTCTGGACTTGAATGTCAGCATTCCAATAAGGATTAGAAATGTTCTGAAGGGAAAGGGTGACCTTATTCCTTATTATTAATAAGGGGTTGTAATAGTGCTACTACTACTAATATTATAATAGATTAAACAAAATATCTAATTTGTGTTGTTAAAGTAGGTAAAATATCAGGAAAGCATGTACACTGCTCAAAAAAATTAAGGGAACACGTAATCTTCACAGTCTAACACCAAGTAAATTAAACTTCAGGCATCTCAGTCTGTATAATTAGGAAGCATAAGCGAATGTGAATCAATGTCACCTGTTTTGGTGCAAATGAAAGTGACCACAGGTGCACTGGAGAGGCAACAGCAAGACATCCCCCTAAAAGGGAATGGTTTTACAGGTGTTGTCCATTGACAACTGCTTTCTCCTTATCCTTCCTGACTGATTCTTGTCTAGTTTAGCATTTTGCTAGTGTCCTTGTCCCTACTGGTCGCATGAGGCGGTACCTGCAGCACATTCAGGTTGCACAGGTAGTCCAGTTCCTCTAGGATGGCACATCCACACGTGCCGTCACAAGAGGTTTTGCTGTGTCTCCCAGTACAGTCTCAAGAGCATAGAGGAGATACCAGGAGACAGGCCATTGCACGAGGAGAGCTGGACAGAGCCGTGGAAGGGCATCAACCCAGCAGCAGGACCGGTATCTGCTCCTTTGTGCAAGGAGGAACAGGAGGCGCACTGCCAGAAAATGACCTACTGCGGGGTACTGGTGTGCATGTTTCTGACCAAACTGTCAGAAACAGACTCCATGAGGGTGGCATGAGGCCCTGACATCCTCTAGTGGCACCTGTGCTCACAGCCCAGCACTGTGCAGCTCGATTGGCATTCACCAGAGAACACCAGAATTGGCAGGTCCGCCATTGGCGCCCTGTTCTCTTCACAGATGAGAGCAGGTTCACACTGAGCACATGTGACAGACGTGAAAGAGTCCAGCATGACCATTATCCAGCATGACCGGTTTGGAAGTGGGTCAGTGATGGTCTGGGGAGGCATATCCTTGGAGGGTCACACAGACCTCCTCATACTAGCCAACGGTACCCTGATTGCTGTTAGGCACCGGGATGAAATCCTCAGACCTATCGTCAGACCTTACGCTGGTGCAGTGGGCCCTGGGTTCCTCCTGGTGCAGGACAATGCCCGGCCTCATGTGGCCAGAGTGTGTAGGCAGTTCCTGTAGGATGAAGGCATTGATGCCATTGACTGGCCCTCACGTTCCCCAGACCTGAATCCAACTGAGAACCTCTAGGACATTATGCATTGGTGCATCTGACCCCTGCTAAGTAGCGCCACAGACTGTCCAGGAGCTCACTGATGCCCTGATCCAGGTCTGGGAGGAGATTCCCCAGGAGACCATCCAGCGTCTCATCAGGAGCATGCCCAGACGTTGTCGGGCATGTATGGCCCCCGTGTGCCATACAGGCACACTACTGAGTCATTATGAGTTGCCTTGATGAAATTCACGTGAAGTTGGAGCAGCCTGTGATTTCGGTTGTTTACTTTGATTTTTGGTGTGAGTCATTACCAATAGTTGATGGTCCATCGATACTGGTCAATGGACCAAATTTCTTGGTAGACTGAGAGATGAATGTGTAGTTGCCAATCCATTGTACCAAAAGTGTTTGTTGATGATAATAATAATGGGTTGCACAAACATCTCGAGCAAACACTACAAATTAACCCAACATGGCTAAAAGCTTAAGCAAACACACCGTCATACATATACATATGCAACTGTATATACATTGTTTAGGTTACATACCAAACCTTGCTTCATAATCCATTGTGACCATTTCTTTGTTTGTTTGTCAAGCAGGGATCTGAACTGTAGTATGGACTACGAGAGGCCCAACGTTGAGACTATTAAGTGTGTCGTGGTGGGAGACAATGCTGTAGGGAAGACACGACTGATCTGTGCCCGAGCATGTAACACAACCTTGAACCAGTACCAGCTTCTTGCCACACACGTGCCAACGGTTTGGGCCATTGACCAGTACAGAGTCTGTCAAGAGGTGTGTTGGCGTGTACCGCCATGTAGTAAGCTGCCTCTGCCTTTTAACCAACTGGATGCTTTCTAATATCTTCGCTTGCTGTGTGGGTTCTTTGTAGGTACTAGAGCGCTCCAGAGATGTGGTCGATGAGGTCAGTGTGTCTCTCAGGCTCTGGGACACCTTTGGAGATCACCATAAAGACAGACGCTTTGCTTATGGAAGGTAAGACCTAACGCTGAGACTGGGCTTCTATGGGGTGGGTGGGAATGGATAGGATGGGGCCGGGGAAAGGACTAGGACTAAGGCAAGGACTGGTTCTAGTATGGGGACCCAGGCAGGTTTATGAAATTAGATTTGATTCAACTTTATTGCCATTGAACAAGTACAGTACAACGAAATGCAGTTAGCATCTAACCAGAAATGTTTAAATGTTGATACTGAAATAACTGTCATACCTGGGTTTTTGTCATGAAATTCAGGTTGAAAAACTTGTGGTTTTGACAGCGAGACACTTTGGCATTGCAAGCGACATGGTGCACAACTTTCGTGGACCTGTTTTTGCTTTAAAGCGCCACATTTACCACCAAAAAATTCCAGAATTAATTTTTAACACACGTGACTGGTTTGAAATGTGTCTGGTTCAGGGACAGGGGATTCATACTGCTTGTGGATAGCTTCTCTATCATGAAATCCTTATTTGTGTCATGATAAAGTAAAATTCTGTGTGTGATATTAAATGCACTCAGCGAAAAAAAGACTTGTTATTCTGATCAGCCATTTGCAGGATGTCTAAATGTTAATGCAGATTCCTTCCATTTCAGTTTGTGTCATTCACTACAGCAGCACTCTTTGCAGAGAATACCTCTTTTCATGAATAAATCAGTTCCTCTCAGTCACTTCATCCCATGTAGATTCACAGTGATCTCATCTCATTCTACATGATGTCTGGCCTGGCCCGTCACAGTGCTCGACAATACTGCGGAAGTATTTGAACACTGTTTTCCAGTTTGCGATTGGTTTAAGACCACAAATGCAAAGCCTGTGTTCTTTGCTTTGTTTTTGTAAACAAACACAAATACAAATTTGTGGTGGAAGAGACCGTAGTGTGAGACAGACTATCTAAAGCAGTGGTTTTACTCTGGGAGTCTGGGGACCCTGGAGTTGTTTTCAATTCTACCTGCTAGTTAATTGCAACTGGTGTCCCAGTTCTAAATCCGTCCCTGACCAAAAAATAATATATACAGTACGATTCAGTTCTCTGTGACACTGACAGTAGCTATATGTTTCTGGTTGTTAGAGTAATGCTGACAGTAGCTACATGTTTCTGGTTATTAGGGTAATTCTGAAAATAGCTATTTGTTTCTGTTTATGAGTCAGTATTACCCTAACTACATGTTTCTGGTTATTAGGGTAATGCTGACAGTGGCTTCATGTTTCTGGTTATTAGGGTAATACTGACAGTAGCTACATGTTTCTGGTTATTGGGGTAATGCTCAAAATAGCTACATCTTTCTGATTGCTGGGGTAATGCTGACAGTAGCTACATTACTTATTCATATTATATAATCATCTGAGCACAAAAATACTTGATCAAGTATAAGTGAGTTTTCTCTCTCGTTATCTGACCCTGTGGTCCTTAAAGGATGCCTCTATTACTGGAACCTCAGGCTAAGGTTTTATTGACTGTTTGATTGATCAATGTGAAGCCACCATCACTGTCCACTAGCATGTCATTTTTAACTGTGCAGCACCTCAGTTGGCTATTTGGATCGATGTTGGCTAGACTGGAGGCTGGTGCCTGTGTCTGTGTTGTTTACTCAGTGGACAGTTCAGACCCACGTTCTGTTGCCATTTTAGCTCAGGTATACAGCCACTGCTCAATACCCGACGTTGGTTACTCACTATATAATCAAAGTCTGTTGGTTATAGTCTGATTATTGTTCTTACATTTTAGTCATTTAGCAGATGCTCTTACCCACAGCGACTTACAATAAGTGCATTCCTCTTAAGGTGTCTTGGAAAACCAACATCTGACAATCATAATAAGTACATTTTCCTTCAAATGCCATTAGTTGACAAAGTCAGTGCCAGAGAAATCAAAGTTAAGTGCTTTTTTTTCCGGCTGGCGGGGGATACACAAGTTAATTAAGATACTCATCATAAGAGGTGGGTTTTCGGAAGATTGGCGGGGACTCTGCCGTCCTGGCTTCAAGGGGAAGTTTGTTCCGCCATTGAGGGGCCAAGGCAGAGAAGAGTTTTGCCTTGGCTGAGCGGGAGCTGCCCACCTGTGAGAGTTTGGTGGCCAAAAGACATGAAGTGGCAGATCGGAGTGCACGGGTAGGGTTGTAGGGTTTAAGCACAGGCGACGCCATAGGCAAGCACCATGGTCTTGTAGCAGATGCGAGCTTCTACCGGATGCTAATGGAGCTTGCGGAGGAGAGGAGTGACAGATGAGCCCTTCTTTGGTAGATGAGCCCCAGTCAGAGTAGGAGGGGACTAGGTCAGCACTTAATTACCTTAGCTGTGTCTTAAGACGTAGCATACTGCACTTAAAGACACAAGCACGTAGTGTTTTAATGGGGCTACCTATATTCGTTCTCATTGTTTACTCCCCTTCTGCTCTCTACATTGGGTATAAAACAGGTAAAAGTTCACTCGTTGGTGTAGACTTTTTTTCTTATTTCCGCAACAATAGTCATATTTTGTTGTTGTACGAACGTTTCAGGTACAAACCCATCATCGGTGTGCATGTAAGTCAATGGAAACATAACAGGCTACACACGGGTCGGCATATTTATGTTTTCAATGTTGGGACAATGGGAAATACATTAATTAGCAAATATGTAGTATTTATCATAGCTGTCTGAGATAAACCTATTATCTCCAAAACACCTTTCAGGAAAGTTTTAAAATATAATGTTTGTCCACTACATAGAATTAAATGATAAAACTTCAGAAGTTAATTTGAATAATTTTCTTGGCACTAGAGCCATGAAAAGTTTTATCTACATGGTGAATGATTTCAATGTATATGAAAAAAAATAAGTGTCAATCACCTGACGACCTCAGCCTAACAATCGACCAAGCCAAGGTGTCAAGCACAATGCGACCAGGAAATGTGCAATGAGATCATGGAATTGTTAGCAGCACGGTCAAGGCTCGGTCATAGATGTGGTGGTCATCTTGGTTCTACTAGGACTGACACATCACAGTGAGACGCTAGGGTTGTCTGGGAAGTGGCTGTTGTAGACTACCCTAGTGTCTGGTGTTGCCTGGTGTTGACTACCCTAGTGTCTGGTGTTGACTACACTAGTTTATGGTGTTGCCTGGTGTTGACTACCCTAGTGTCTGGTGTTGCCTGGTGTTGACTACCCTAGTGTCTGGTGTTGCCTGGTGTTGACTACCCTAGTGTCTGGTGTTGCCTGGTGTTGACTACCCTAGTGTCTGGTGTTGCCTGGTGTTGACTACCCTAGTGTCTGGTGTTGCCTGGTGTTGACTACCCTAGTGTCTGGTGTTGCCTGGTGTTGAGTACCCTAGTGTCTAGTGTTTCCTGGTGTAGACTAACCTAGTGTTTGGTGTTGGTTTGGGCTCTCTACTCTCCCCAAATGGTCTGTATGGAATAGAGTACCATTTGGGCACCGGTCCTGTAACCCAGAGCTGTCTGATGTGTGTCTCGGTCGTTTCCAGGTCAGATGTGGTTGTGCTGTGTTTCTCCATCGCAAACCCCAACTCACTGCATCATGTCAAGACCATGTGGCATATGGAAATCAAGCACTTCTGTCCCCGGACCCCTGTTATCCTGGTGGGCTGCCAGCTGGACCTGCGCTACGCCGACCTGGAGGCCGTCAACAGGGCCAGAAGGCCCCTAGCAAGGTATGCAGTATAAACAGCATTGTTGATTGAATATATGTATATGACTATGAATTTGTTGCGATTGGTTTAAGCGTCACTCACGGCTCATGCAACTTATAACGCTTTTTTTATGTGAATGAGGGATTGTGTATTCTTACGTGTTGAGAATAGTTCTTATTTCCTCCCCACCAGGCCTATAAAGCCTAGTGACATCCTTCCTCCAGAGAGTGGCCGGGAGGTGGCCAAGGAACTGGGAATTCCCTACTATGAGACCAGCGTGTTCGACCAGTTTGGCATCAAGGACGTCTTTGACAACGCCATTCGAGCTGCTCTCATATCCAGGCGCCACCTGCAGTTCTGGAAGTCCCACCTCCGGAAGGTGCAGAAGCCACTCCTCCAGGCGCCCTTCCTGCCTCCCAAAGCCCCTCCCCCTCTCATCAAGATCCCAGAGTGTGCCATCAACAACAGGGAGGGGCCTCGTCTTCTACTGGACAGTCCTCTGTGTGCTGATGTCATGTTCATCCTCCAAGACCATATCCACATCTTCGCCCACAAGATCTACCTCTCCACATCCTCCTCCAAGTTCTATGACCTTTTCCAGGTACTTTTTGGTAGCCTCGTTTTTTTTCTTGTTTCTTCCTATGTTCTGACCTTCTGCTTTTTTTTTCTACGTTGCTGGCTCTTTGGGGTGTCGAGCTGGGTGTCTGTAAAGCACTTTGTGACAGCTGATAGATGACTTACTTCCAGATGGACTTCAGCGATGAGTCTCAGTGCCTGGTGGTGACGGAGCGCCACACCCGGGACTCCCTCCTCAGGACCCTGAGTCTGGATACTGACGACGATGTGGCGGTGCTCCCCAACCTTTCCCCCTGCTCCCTCAGGGCCTCAAAGAGCGACGGCACCCTGAAGACGATGAGCTTTTCTGGGAAACACCGGCGCACCAAGCTGTCCCTGGCCTCCTGGAGCAAGGCTTTCTACAGCATCCACAAGGAGAGCGTGAACAATCCCGTGACTGGATCACCAGCCCACATGACAGTGGTGAAAATGGACTATTCCATCCAGCTGGGCCCATTCAGCGCCGTGCTGAGGTTTCTCTATACTGGCGAACTAGATGAAGACGAGAAGGTTTGAGGTTTTTCCTTGTGTTTATTGTCCTTCTTAATTTTATCCTATTTCTTTTCTAATTCAATATTTTTTTTCACATTGCCGCAAACTCATTTTCTGGTGTTTGTGGCAAATGTCTAGGCAACTAGGCATTTGAAACTGTAGGTGGCTCTGAATGAGAGAGTGTGCTGAATGACTAAAAGGTAACATGCATTGTTAGGTGTTGATCTGTCATTGTATTGTACATAAACACTGATAAATGTTTTTATTTGAAGGATCTAATGAAAATAGCCCAGATCGCGGAGGTCCTGGAGGTGTTTGATCTGAGAATGATGGTGGAGAATATTATGAACCACGAGGGCTTCATGAACCAGGAGATCACTAAGGCCTTCCATGTCAGGAAAGCCAACCGCATCAAGGAGTGTCTGAACAAGAACACCTTTACAGGTAAAACACAGTGTATCTAAAGCTAGTGCAATGAGAAGGGTTCTAATAAAATAAGTTATTTTGTATTGGCAAGGAAGCTCTTTTATTTGAACTATTTGACGTCGGTCTGTGGTGTTTTTAGGTAGGTTGTTGTAATGTTGTCTCTGTGTGTCTCAGATGTGACGTTCCGGTTGGAGGACGGAACCTTCAATGCCCACAGACCTCTTCTTATTGCCTCCTGTGACTGGATGGCTGCAGTGTTCGGAGGCTCCTTCATGGAGAGTGCTAACAATGAGGTCAGTCTTTACACTGTCTCGGTTAGGGTTGTGTATGTCGAAAGTCAGAGATTGTAAAATTTACATAGATTGTGTTACAATATGCAATTTTATATGGTCACATAAATATGCAGTCATTTAAGATGGAAACAAGCTATTGTCATGTCATCGATAATGTCGCCAGAAGATGACTTTATTAACAGCCAAATATCTTTGAAGGGGTCTTTGAGTAATTTGATATAATGTGTGACTGTTGCTATCTATTGATAGAATTACCTTCTATTGAAATGATTAGATCAATATAATCTAATTGAATTTCAATATAATTAAATTAGTATCAATTATTATCATTCAATTATTATAATTAATAACAGAACATGTTGTGGAATAACATTTGGGGACATCAGGTTTAATAGTAGCATTAGCCAGATTTTATTTATTACCTCTCTTTGACGTGTTCATGTTGAAATTCTGCCAGGCTGCAGCAGATGGTGTGAGTTCAACCAGGCTGAAACAGACAGACAGTTGAGAAGCATGCACAACGCAGACACGCACTGCAATACACCTACATAACTTTATTGTGAAATAACAACCCAGCCTCTTTACTCCTGTGTTCGTTCAACTAAAGCATTCAGGATAAGGATCAGGCAGATACTCCTCTGTTTATTCAGTGATGAAACTGATCATGATCAGAAGAAGATATTGTGACCTGAGTTGCGTCCTAAATGGCACTCGGTTCCCTTCTAGTGCACCACATAGGGAATAGGGTGATGTTTTGGACTAAGTGACTGTAATCCTGTCTCCTTTGATTAAAGCCCAGGTAGCATTAAGGGAACGAGGGCAGCACAGCTTTGTCAGATTAATTAGGAATTAAAATAGACGTCATTCAGAGAAATAATGAGGACGACACCATCTGATGACAGATAAAACGGAATCATGTTCTGTTTTACTTTCAGGCCGACTAACAGATTTATGGATGGGTCGACAGATAGTTCAAGTTCAAAGTTCAAGTTCAAAGTTGTGTTTATTAAATGCACCGACTAACACAGCGTCATTCAGAACAATGACATTCTTGTGACATGGCACATGAAATCTACGTAGTAAGAATTAAGGAATATATAAAGCAAAAATATAGCAATAATATACATAATGTAAACTAGTAGCAATTTTAAAGAGTGTAGAATGGGGAATATAAACAAAATGGGTAGAAGTATTGAATATTATAAATATAATATGAGTGTAGTATGCCTATGAATGGTACATACAAAAAAATATTCTAATGTACATGGAAAGAGATCAGAGCATTTGGAATGTTCATGTGTGATCAGTATGATCATGGATCAGTGTTGCTTTTTGAGGAGCCTTAGGGCCTGAGGAAAAAAACTGTTTGCAGGCAGGTGAGGCAGAGAGGAGGAAAAGGGACAGAGAAGAGGAGGACAGAGGGGTCAGAGAAGAGGAAAAGGAGAGAGGGTCCCATGAGGAGGCGAAGAGAGGCATCAGAGAGGATGAGGAGGAGGAGAAGACAGGGGTCAGAGAGGAAGAGGAGTAAAGCGGTCAGAGAAGAGGATAAGAGTGAGTGTGAAAGGGGGTAAGAGGAGAAGAGCAAAGAAGGGCCGCCCGGGGAGGTCACATTCAATGTTAGATGGACTCCTGCTGGAGAGAGGGGTGGAGACATTAGTAGGTTGGCACTATAAGGATCAATAAGACAGTTGAGTCTCAAATGGCCACATATTCCCTATTTAGTGCTCTGTTTGGAGAAGGGCCTTAAGAGCACCACAGAGCCATGGGGAGATTAACACCAGAAAGAAGCAATGAGAGAGAGGAGATTTTATAATGACAAACTGATCATATTTGGATGAAATGATGAGGGATAAAGCTGGGGATTATCTTCAGATTACACAAACATGTACAGTAGATATACAAACAGCTTGGGTGTTAGGCTGATCTGTTTCTTAGTATTCTGTGTTTTAGTAGTCTGTATTTTACTAGTCTGTTTTAGTTATCTTTATTTTAGTACATCGGAGGTCATTTGTGGAAGTAATTAAACACTAAATGGTATTGTTCTGAACAGAAATATCTACTAGCTTTGGCCGTCATTTTCACCTCAGTAGTTTGACATTGAGAGTCGGACTAAGCCAGATATCGAGGTCTATCATGGTCAAAAGACAATTTGGTCATAGGTAGTGCAATTGAAGACTTCCATAATTTTACCGTAGTCAACTGGGTGGGTCTTCGAACTCCTTTGGCTGATTGCCAAATGACCATGTCAGTTAAATTGGCTGATTCCAAATGGACCTCACCTCTCAAGCACTGCCTCCATACTCACTGGCTCCACAATATCAGGGCTGCTTTCTCTATAATTATCTGATTATCTGTGCTCACTGTGTTTTACCGCCAACTGTCCAACAGGAAACACACTGAGACACACACTCTCTGACACAAACACACACTGAAACACACTGAGACACACACAAACATTCATACACTGTGCAAATGCATAGGATGTTGTTGATGTTGTTTATCTGTGTTTGTGTTCGTGTTTGTTTGTTTGTTTGTTTGTTTGTGTGTGTGTGTGTGTGTGTGTGTGTGTGTGTGTGTGTGTGTGTGTGTGTGTGTGTGTGTGTGTGTGTGTGTGTGTGTGTGTGTGTGTGTGTGCGCGCGTAGGTCTCGTTCCCCGGCACAAGCAGGGTGTGTATGCAGGCAGTGGTGGAGTATCTATACACCAATCAGCTGTGTCCCATGGCGGACCTGGACCCGATGGAGCTGGCAGCCCTGGCCAACCGGCTGTGTCTCCCTCGACTCACAGCCCTCACAGGTCCGCTCCTCCTGGGCACCAGGCTGCCTCTAGAGCGCTCAGTGAGCTCACTCTGTGGTTAGCTTGAAATGCTGCGTATGTGGGCCGTCCGAGAGGCGCCTTTTGTGCGGCTCGGCCCGTTTGGGCATTGCGAAGGACAGCGGTGCAGAGGGGGCGCTGGTTGGACCCCAGGTCGGACAGAGGAGAAGGCGGTCCGTGACGTCTGAGACTAGGCTGGCCACCTCCTGCCCTGTTGTTCAAGTGCCAACCCCGGAGGGGACAGTGTGGCATCTGTTGTCAGGCCCTGTAATAATACTCGACACTCTGCGCAACAAAATATGTTGAACATGTGCCAAGTCGCAGCAATAACAGTGTCTTCATCATGACCAAATGTGCAGAAATGCAGTGTAACAGCTTGGCCTGTGGCTGGTCCAGGCAGCAGTAATGCGGCCGGTAGTGCACTCTGAAGGGAACAGGGGTCCGTTTGGGGACGCACCTCTGCCTGTGCTGTTTGCTGCGTTTGGTTCAGTGTGGAGGACAGCTCGGCCTTCAGGGCGTAACTGGCCAAAGCACACAGGCCTTAATATAGAAACATCTTTGTCTCTGTAGGCCTTTGTCTCCTTGCTCTTGCACCAGCTGGGACATTTAGTACTGTCTGTACCTGAGTGCCTCCACTGTTTATATAGAGAACAGAGTTCTGGTATTTGTACACTGCTAATACAGCACTGCATGATATTAGTGCTGTAATACTAGAGTACTAATACCATGCAGTGCTGTATTAGCACTGCATGGTATTAATACTAGAGTACTAGTACCATGCAGTGCTAATACAGCACTGCATGGTATTAGTACTGTAGTATTACAGTACTACAGTCTCATTGCATTTACAGTATTGGTACACTGTTATTACAGTACTATTGGTGCATCGCAGTTGCAGTATTAGTACACTAGTATTACAGTACTAATGTATCATTGACGTTACTGTGTTGGTCCAGTGCTATTACAGTACTGCTGTCTTATTGCATTTATGATATTGCTACAATAGTATTACAGTACTACATTATAGATATGGTATTGATGCATCTATATTACAATACTAATGTCTTAATGTCATCATCAATATACACATTGCTACATGACAAGCAAACCAATCATATAGACAAAAACAGTTTTATCTTGGGTGCTTTCTGAGCGTTTTGTACCACTTCTGGGATATTGCTTTCTTGTCAGGTTATGAAACTCTGTGTGCTTAATTCATGAAGGAGGTCTGAAGTTGTCTCCTCCGTCTGTCTGGTCCACAGAGCAATACGCTGTGAGCGAGCTGATGAGAGCTTCCAAAGAAGGACAGGATATAGACGGAGAGGTGCTCACCTATCTGGAGCTGGCTCAGGTCGGTTTTCTTAAGCTAGACTGATAGAACAACAGCAACAACAGTTCAGCTGCTGTTTTGTGTCTTCCTTTGGAAATACATATATTGAACGGTTGTTCTACAGATGAAATGTGTTTTGTTTTTTGTTCTTGTTTTGCCTCCAGTTCCACAATGCTAACCAGTTAGCAGCTTGGTGCTTACATCACATATGCACTCATTACAACACAGTCTGTTCCAACTACCGCAAAGAGATCAAGTCCAAATCTGTAGGTGAGTTACTCATCCACTAATTCTGGTCTGTGCACACACCCATCAGAACCTCTCAACAGGAAAAACATCTGTGACATGGACTGTTGGCCAGAGCGAAAACTAAATGACGCAAACAGTCCTTAGTTCCTCCTCCATTATTCTACTGAACACCAACTCCTAACAATTACTTGTCTGCCTGCAAAACTCTACTGGACACTTACTCGCAACGGTTACCTCACTCCTTGACTCTGCTGAACACCAACTCCTTACAGTTACCTTCATGGGCTTACTGCACAAGCCAGCGAGTCTTCTTTAGGGGACTTCTTCGGAAAAGTGAACTTCAAAACCGGCAACTGCCATGGATGACATAAAATGTATGGCGTGTAGCACAACTAACTGGTCTTAATCAATTTTATGCTTTCACTGTAACAGAACATCAGTTTTTTTTAACATAAATAATTATTATGTCACAAACTTCTGTCTTTAGTGCGAAGGGGGGGGGGTGCTAGCTCGACCGTGCTCGCCCTGAGTGAGAGAGTTTCGTGCGTAGTAAGGAGGGAAAGTCTCTAAAAATCACTTTGACTGATTTATGAACTTAGCCGAATCGTCATTAGTTTCGTTATTCCCCTTTAAATCCCTCTCCTGGCGAGCTAAGAAACCCTTTTCTCTCTGACGTCGGGCAATCATCCAGCCAATCTGTTACAGCGCATTACACCACCTAGGGCCCCAGACTGAACCCTGTTGCGTACCCAGTGCACACCGCCCCACATGCCATCTAAAGGCGTCTGTTGTTGTCGTGCTCCCCTCCTAGAGAACCAGGAGTATTTCGAGAAGCACCGCTGGCCGCCGGTGTGGTACCTGAAGGAGGAGGACCACTACCAGCGCGTGAGGAAGGAGAGGGAGAAGGAGGACGTGGTTCTCAACAAACAC
>JACXGI010009583.1:19843-30005 GCA_016801175.1 Esox masquinongy
CCCCCCCCCAGCCTCGTGCCCCAACTCTCACCCCTCCGTCCCTCACAGAGGTCCCCTCATGCTGCGCCGACGTCTCACAAAGTTATTCATATTCTGAGCTACGGCTCAGAGGGTCTATTTGATGTTGCACTGTAATGTCCTCCTTTTGCTTGGGTCCACGTGATCAGCCTTCACGCGGTTTGAAGCACAACACCTGCGTCAGAACATTAAGGGCCATGAGATTAGGCTGGTTACTTTAGCTGCTGTTTTCTGTAGTGGCTGTCTGGAGGTCAGTTAGTTGTTGTTTGTAAGGTTTATTATTCTGTTGTACGTCCCTCCTCACAGCCGAGGATTATAGTTCAGAGTTTAGGAGCTTCAGCTAACAGGCTTAGAGCCTATGGGGAGTCAAGTTTCTTGGATTCAGTCCAGATTCTGCCCTCTTTCTCTGTTTTAAAAAAGTCATCACAGTGCTTAACTTAATGCTAAACTAACACGATCAGCTATTCTGGTATCATATACGATAAGATTGTAGACCGTGAAGACAAGCGCTGTTGAGCCTGTCAACGTAGTGTGTGGTATGTGCTTGCTGTTAGTCATGTAACATTGTGCATGTACAGTTTACTGTGATTGTTGATGTGTTCTGCAGTCACTACAACACCATCCCATGATCTAAGTTTGAATCTGTAACGATGCAATAATAATTCTTAAACTGCTGAAACATAGATAGGCCTTCGTGGAATTATAAGAAAAATACCCCTACGAGCAAAGGATGTTGAAAAGACATTGTTAACGTCTTGTGCTCACTGGGTTACCAATCTAGTTCCAGGGATAAACAGAGCTTGTCTGTGTTAACTAACTAACTCTTATTAATTTTTAATAACGGTTTTCCGTTATTGTAGCACAGTATTGATCACTGTGTACTGGTTCTAACAGGTCTCTAATTCTAACTTGAAGGGCTTCAGCACTATGGAGTAGTTCAGGGTTTCCTAGACATGGACCTAATTACAACAACCACCACATCTTATTATACTGTCATATATTACTATAACAACCGTTGTCGTGGTAGCGGTTAAATACATACTGTAGATTGTAACTTTGTTCAACGCTCACAAGATTGTCACGAAACCTGGAACGATGTGCTGCAGCGTTCTACTGTGAATATAACACTGGTGACGGTAATATAATTACTTGGTTTTCAGTCGCGGTGAAATAACGCTTCAGACACGCCTACAGCGTCATTGCATTCTGTTAAGCTGCCGTACTTCTACAAAGTGACGCAGTGTTTGCCTGGCAGCATTGTGTGCAGAGGCAGATGCAAGGCACCCAGTTGGGTGAATATTATTGCACACGTATCCGGATATTGATGCATACGTGGTTTGTGGTACTACGCTGTGGGTGTGATTGGGGCGTAGGGGAGAACAGCGTGCTGTGTGAGAGAAGGGGAAAGAGAGAGAATTTGAGAACACGTTGTGATGTGCTGGCGAAACAGGTCTTATTTTAAATCCAAATGACTGAAGTTCAGAGGTATAGCGCAGTTAACGTTTAAAGTTATATTCCGGTGGAGCCGACGTTGCGTTTATCACGGTCTCCGCAAACGGAGGAAAGTTACCTTTAAATTGCAGTTGCACTATGGTTCTGAACCTCTGCAGTCCTGACTGAATGGAGCCTTGTGTCAGTATGTTTAACTGGTAATGGTTTACTGTATTTAACACCTGATTGTTCCTGTAACCCACCTGGTGATGGTAAAGGGGAAACTCTATACTTGAAATCAATGTGTTTTTATTAATCAGAAGTACACTAGAATTTCTTTAGTTAACCAAAGCGATAAATAACTAGTTAGTTTATCACACTATTGTTTATATACACCATATATATATATATATAATACACACACACACACCATTTGATTGTTTTTTCTTGGGTGATATATGCTAAACTGGTTAGCTGCTGTAAACCAAGTGGCTGGTTCATTTGGTGCCTGCTGTCAAAGGCCTTTGATCTTGCCGGTCACAATCCTTAATGTTCTTTATTTATTAAGTTATTTATTTTATTAAGTTATTTATTTTTTAAAGGGAATATTGTTGAATAAATGATGGATTTTACTTACTTGCTTTGTGCTTGTTTTTTTGCTTTGTGCTTGTAATATTTACTAATGTCTGAGTTATTGATCTAGTTGATGCTGCCAGTCCTCTGTTCTTAGGAGCCCTTTGTAAGATTTATATTGTACTACTAGGATGAATAACCAGAAGACATATTCAGGGAAAGTTTGTTTCAAATATTGTTTTCTACTAAATTGTTTCAAGTGCCTGAGATATTCCCCACTGAAACTATCTCACCGGTCCTCTGTCAATTTGCATTGACTGGTTGTCTCTTTATACTTGCTTTAGACACTCACAGTACTATTTCATCAATCCTAAATCTGCTCATTTTCTATGTGGACTAGGTAATAATATTCTGGTCTGAATCAGTAAGGAAGGAGAGGATGACACAAGTTGTTTCATTGTTTACATTTCAGTCTTGTTAACTTAGTCTCGTTAGAGGCAGGATTCTACTCAGTGCCCCTGAATATAAAGAGCCTGAGTTGCTCTCTACAGTTTCTGCTGCTGTGTTCGGCGTAACGTTTACATAGGGAATTGGCAAGAGTTTTAACAGAGTATACCTATGCTAGAAATGGGACTCCTGCTGTAGACCTGTGCCAAAATGTCCATTCTAATCTGGGATGCTAGACATCGCAAGGGACTATTTAAAGAACTCCTGTTGAGAGATGTCCTATATTTTGGGCTATCACTGTAACTCTGTCAGTTTCTAGAAGGGATTGGGCGCTAACATTTCCAGAGTACAGGCAAAGTCTATATTAACACAAAAAGACAGAATCTAAATTAACACACAGGACATAGTCTTAAGGAACACAGGACAGGTTCTATATTGAAGAGAAAATACACCATAAAAAACATTTGGGATATTTCTTTCATCTCCCTACATCGTTTTGAGTGGTTGATGGTGTTTCATACAGTTATGCCCCATCACAGTCGTTTTTTAATTTTGTGCAGCGAAAGTTGATGTAATGCTGTCACTGGTTGATTGAACCTGTTGTCCAATCTAAAACTGCTGCCATTATTTTGGCCTCTATGTTTTGCTGATTGTCCTCTTCCCATCCTCGAAGGTAGGCTTTTCAAAATGAGGGCGGCACTCTTTCATAGATTTGGGAGCTCACTAGGTAGCCTGTCTTTTTGCAATTGTGAAATAGTGAACGCTTTTGATGATTGAAAGTCGCTATAAAATCACAATGAAACAGCTATCATTTCTGGATGTTTTATTGCCACAGAAGACATAATCTGTATTAACACAAGACAGAATCTATATTTACACAAAAGACAGAGTCCATATTAACAAAGAAGACAGAATCTATATTAACACAGAAGACAGAGTATAGATTAACACAGAAGACAGAGTCTACATTAACACAGAAGACAGAGTCTCTGCATACACAGACAAGTCTCTGTCCAGACTAGGCCCCTTCTACTCCACTGGATCTAGACTAGCTCTGACAAATAGACATTGAATGTTGAATCCTTTATCAGTAAAATAACACACATTTTGGTCTACTGTTTGTTTTGCACATCTGTTAATTGTATGTAATTGTTCAAACATGGGGTTATGTTTTGCTTGGAGCATGGACAGCGTAAGTCATTAACATTCTGAAACTTCAGTGGCATTCTAGAACATTGTCAGCATTCTAGAATGTCGCTGGCCCCCTTGCTCTTTGCTCAGCACGTCCATGCGGTCAGTCAGTCTTGTTTGTGTCGAGAGAATAATCCCATTACATAAGAGTGGTGCTGGAGCGGGGCACAGTGCAGGGTGCGATGCCACTGACTGGATATGTGATGCTGTATTTGTGTGTCAACTGAGGATTGCACGAAGTCCTAGGCTTGGCAGGGTGAGAGGTGTTACGGCAGGACGCTGCCGGGATAAACCCCAGGAAGAGGAGAGGTAATGACATTCTGAGCTGCTGGGCAGAGGAGCAGGTCACAGGGTAGGGTGAGGTTGGAGTATGGAGAGGCCAAAGAGCGGGGCTGCATGAAGGGATAGGATGTCCGCAAAAAATATGTTAAGGTCTTTCAGAAGTACACTCACATAAAACACCCTCAATGTGCAGCCAAAGCTAGGGCCTGCACACTTTTATTGTTCTCCACATGGGTGCACTGCTGCTCCATTTGACGCCGCTGTCTATTTTGCCGGACGTCTTGAGCAGAGCCTAGAAGAGCGAATGTCTGTTACTGACTGAGTGAGTGACTGACTGTCTGACTGACTGCCCCTTGTTAAATAGCGTAGTGGTTAGAGACGCGGACTATGGAACAACAGGTCCCGTGTTTGACTCCTGTCACAATCACAACACATTATGCCTGAGGATTTGTTCAGGACAGACAAAAACTTCACTGACTACAACCAGTAGTGACGTAATAGGAAGCATAAAATAAAACAGTTCTGGTGGATATTAGGATTTGTTCAGGGCAGACAAACACTTCGCTGGCTACACGATTCTCTTGTCTTTTCACTCGACGAAAAAGTCAGTTATCGTCACCTGTTTTGATACTGTATCACTGTGATTCACGAATGGCTAATTAGCAGTTGAAACGGCCAGTGGCAAAAGAGGATTTGTTCCGGATAGACAAAAACTTTGCTGGCTACAACCTTCAGTAGCTGTTATACGAAGCCTAAAATGAATCTGTTCACTGTTATATTGTGACTATTTCTGGTGGATTTTCGAATTATGTCTTAGGATTTGTTCAGGATAGACAAAAACTTTGCTGAACTAGGCTTGCCTGGTTTCTTTTTTATTTTGTCATATCCAATTGTACTCAAGACTCTGTCTCGTCACAACAACCGGAGTCGGATTTAAGAGTTAAAGCAAGGTGCCTTAGCTGCTAGAGCTAGAGATGAGGCCAGTAAACCCCTGCTGACGATGATTTGCGTTCTACAGGCGATCCTGCCAATTTGCATCCCATATGGGGCTTCCCAGCCAGCAGGTCTCAAACCTAAACCGCGGTGATCAGCTGGTGCAGTGGATGAGCTGTAGCATGTACAGTTATAATGAGTACGACGACACTTGATGATGCATTCGAAGATGCCAGTTATGTGAAGTGTTGTCATATGAAGAGTAAAACAGGAATCCCGTTTATGGTTGCTGGCATGTTTTAAAACTTGAAACAATAAGCAAACATCCCAAATGGGATAACTTAGATGACTGCTAATGTTCAATATGGTTTTACCAAAAAGCTTGTTTCAACAACAGGATTCAAATCACCATGCATGGTGTCCCATCTGCAGTGTATGAGCCAATGTCCAGATTAGAATGAGATACTGTGGTTTAGAATGGAAAAATAACTTAAATACCAATGCAGAATGTGATGGGAAAGACATTCTTTAAGTCAAGCATTATTCTTAAAGTTGTAAGGCTAACATTTTTGACACTTCTTTTGCATCAGGAGGGGGGGTGTCTGAGTTAATCATGCAAGAGTTTAGTATGAAGTAGGAACTGATAAACACCCCAAAATTTTGGAGCATAGCAGACAATTTAAAACTGTAATAAAAAATTAATTGTAAGACAGATAGTAATAATAAAGGATAATTATGCTCCCAAATATTTAATGGTTAATGTAAATATCTGCTTTAACACTATGGCACTTGTTTTCAAAATATAAAAAATAGAGATCATTATAAATGTACATGATTTATTCAAAACAACAATATGCAGAATTTTATCATATCTTGTTACAAGGAATAACAAAAAGACACGTTTGGTGCATTTCAGTTAAAAAAATTGCAAATTAAAAACTAACACTACATCAGAACTTACAGCAGAATTAATAACAACTTATCCATGAATGCAGATGTTTAGAGAAACAATCCATGGTTTGAGTGTGCTCATTGTGCTGACAATTGGTCTGTATTAGATTGTGTTGAAACTTTTTGTGGCCACAGATTAAGCATAGTCTTGGACTGAAAAATCAACGTTCAATGTATTTTTTGTCCCAGATTATGCTTAAAGAGTCTCCAAGAAACCAGACCTTAGTGTTTATTCTCAATCGCCCTCTAGTGGGTCAGAAGCACTGACAGCCCTGTAATGTGATCTACAGCATAGTGTTACGACAACTGAACCATTAACTAGATCACACTGATTTGGTGAGGTTCATACTGTAAAAAAAAATATTAATATTATTATAAACATTATATATTACTATTAAAATAACATTGTGCATATCCATAATTATTTTTTTTACTTTTGACTGATATTCTGCTGCCAAGTAGGCAAGACATCTGACCATCAAGTAAGTATATATTAGGATTTGTAACATATTTTTTTGCTTTACTTGTCTTTACTTACTTTAATTAGGAAATCCTGAATGAAGCAGCAGGACAGTTATCTGCAGTTAGCCATTTCGGGAGATTTTAGCAACGTCTTGTGGCAGCTTGCAGTGCCTGTGAGCTGATTCAGGCATGAAGACCAGAGAACGAGTTCCCTCTGGCATGCAAGACTTCCGCTATAGACCTCCTGGTTGATGTGGTGCTGTGGTATATTGGTGACACTCCTGGTTCCTTGAACATATGTGGCTCACATGACGGAGACATGGGTTCAATAACCGTCTCTACTCTACACCCCTATATCTTTTACTCACCTGTGTCCTTTTGGTTCTGACTGACATTAAAAAGGTAATACATAAGGAAAGGGAAGGATTTTCAAAAAAAGCTGAACCATAATTTAGCTTTTGCATTGACCCTTATCCAAAAGGGTATTTTACTGTTCAAATGTTAATATATTTTCAGAGATTTTAAAAAAAAAAATTCACTTGGATATTGTGGATTACTGTGTGTAAATAAAGCCAGAAAAAGTCTGATTTTATGTGTTATCATTTGAAGCAACAAAAGGTGAACATCTTGAAAGCAGGTGGTGATGTTCTATACCCAGTGGATACCAGGAAAAATGACGGGCATTCCTCTGAGACCTTGATAAAATTACATACTTAACAAAATGATGTTATTTCACCTTTTGCTTAAAGTGAATGGCAGTATTGTTTCGGTCCAAACATTGCAGAATAAACTGAGAGAGCATTCATCACTGAAGGCAGCCATCTTTATTCAAAGTGTTGTTGATCATAATAAAAGTGGGTTGGTTGGGGGGAGGGACATCCCGACAGACAGAAAGAGAGACAGAACAGCCACAAATACAAACCCTACTTAAAAAGAGAGAGTCCTACTTCATGGTGTGCCTGTTGTGGACATGTTTACATAATTATGTTGTAAAATCAGATGTTACTACACTGTTTGAAATAGAGATAGTTTGCAGTTAAGCTGATTCACTTCTTTTCAGGGACTGGTCTAATTTTCATGGTAATGGTTTTCAAAGAATATGTATGGCCTTTCCATGTGTACCAGTTGATCCCAATACCAAAGGTGGATTCACCCCATGCATATATCCCATTGGGGTTAGTCAAATGGCAGTCTTTGTACCAAAATGCTCCCCAGTAAATTTGGGCACAGTTGCCGTTGTTAGGGTTCTGGTCTTTATCCAGTGTTGTAAATTTCTGACCATTGCTAAAAGTCAAAGAATCTCCTGCGAACAAGAAAAATGCAAAAAAAAACATGGGCACAATGGTCTATTTTCTTTGCACTTCGTCATTCTTTTCCCATTTTGTTGTATAATAATAGCTGTCACCCACCTGCTCCTCCATCCTTGAAGTCTCCTAATGTTATCCTGTATCCTTCAGCCTCTGGTCCAACAGAGAAGGAGGAGTACTGGGCAAAGACCTTCTTCCCCTCAAAGTCCTCCATGTCCACTCTCAACTCATACTTCCTAGTCTTGGTCAGGAGATGCATTGTCTCGAGCCCTGGAGAACAGTACCAGCATAGAAAGACTCTGTATTATCTGAATACAATGAGACATGGCCTTAAAGGAACCCGGACAAACAGGTTAAAGTCATTTGTGAAACAAGGTTCTAAGAAGATAACATTCTGTAGGTTAGAATTTAAACCGGTTCTTACCCAGCCAGTACTCTCCAGCTGCACTTCCAAAACCCCTCTTGTACTCATCCCACTTCCTGTAGAAGTTTACTGATCCATCCTGTCTTTTCTGAATCACCTGGTTTAGAGGCAGAGTGTTTCATTGGCTGACTGGTTTGAATGGTAAATTGTGTTAATAAACAATAGTAAGAAAAAACTTCTACAGCAATGTATCTAGGTCCAGGAATAACTAGAACTGAAATCCAGAGTAAACACTTGTGTGTTCTTAAGGACTGGTACAGATGTTGGATACTGACCGTCCACTTTCCCAGATATACGCCACCCTCCGTGGACATGTCACAGAACACCTGGACAGGTGAGGTGGGTCCAGCAGGGTAGATGGTGTAGACCCCGTTCTGTCCAAAACCTGACTTGTAGATGTCATTACAGTCCACTGGATTCAGGGAGGACTGTACCAGCATGGGGACCAGTAGAACCAGCAGCAACCTGAACTGTACCACAGGGTAGATGGATCTGTTAGCAGTTGATATGTAAATCCTGTATAGTGTTTGTTCTTTAGAGAGACAAGTCACTTATTCACATTAGTTACAGAGTTTCATTTTGACATTATGGACTTTTTTTGTGTTGATCTGTGCCAAAAAGTCCTAATTCAATCCATTTTGATTTTATATTGTAACACAATAAAATGTAGCAAAGTCCAAGCGGTGTAAATACTTTGAATTCTCATAATGACTTGGTTTAATACATACCATCATTGTTTAAATAGATGTCTGTTTGCCTTCCAAGGAAACTTCTGATAAATTGTACTCTGAATACTGCAAGGAAAGGAAAACATTTAAAAACAGTCACCAGCTGATGATGAATTAATACTAATAATCAACAGTGAATATCATATTCACTTTATGACTCTCATTATCTAATCCAATTTATTTTGACTGAACTGATTGGTAAATGTGTTCTAGTCTGCACAGATATCGTCTTGCAGACAGTGTCAACATTACATGTTGCATTGCATTATTCTTGCATGGGATCATCTGTGCAGCATGGATGGGGAGATGACTCATTCCAAACTCTCAGGGTAGCTGCGCCTCAAAACAGGCTGGAGTTAACTTCAAACAGCGGCTAGGCTAAGTGGAGTACGCAAGAAGCATGGTAGCCTCACAATATGACATTACCTGAGCTAATAGACAAACTAGATTCTCCCAATTGTAGGACTAGAATTGTAGTATTAAATCATTTTTTAAACAGTTTTAGACATTAGAAGGTGCATTTCTGGGATATTGTGCAAAATTGGAAAGGAGGGACATACATAACCTCTCTTCCATATTGTTTTATTTTAAATGATCGGTAACACTATATTTTGGGGGTCCCAATTTCCATCTGTAGATGTTCTATAGATAGTAATTTTATCAACAAACATTCAACAAACAATCTGTTGATAAGCAACTAAGGATAAGGTTTAGAATAAGGTTTAGGGTAAGGGTTATGGGTAGGGTCAGAATAACGGTTAAGGTTAGGGTTAGTAGATAGTTAAAATGTTACTGGTAGTTAGTAGATCATCTGTAGAGCATCGATTTAAAAATGTTTAGGGACTCTCAAAATGAAGTGTTACCAAATTATTTGTAGTTGCTGTATTCAATAAAGAGAAAATTAGGTATTTAGCTCAGAAAACAGAGAGACTTACATCAACTCACCTGAATTGTCAAAGTCTTTTCAGGAGAATTGCGTTCCCAGTAAAATGAACGCCTCGTATATACTATAATTTCCCTGGGCCCCACTGTTTCGGAGACAAAAGAATGTTGCCACACTCAAAACATTTCCTGATCCACAATCTTTTTTAAGGAAACCCAGAGAACTTTGCAATACTCGGCACATTTCTGGGCCAACCCTCTTTTGCATCTAAACCCAGGGGATCTTGCAACACTATACTACTATGTAACTGATAGTTCCAAAAAATCTGGAGTTTTGATAGATTTTCTGACCGTTTCCAATAATCCTCCCAACATATTAAACTGTGTTCGGCTTAACACAACAAATTTGGTAGAGTTGGGAATTCCGCAGTGCTTCTGACTGGAGGTTTAATGTTTTTGCCTGACAAAACATTGTCAGCGTGACAAGAACCAGAAAGGCATTGCATGTGCTTCGGAAGAGATATATCTAGACA
>JACXGI010009584.1:0-29905 GCA_016801175.1 Esox masquinongy
TCCCTTCGCCTCTCTATTAATGTGCTTGGACACAGAGCTCTGTGAACAGCCAGCCTCTTTAGCAATGACCTTTTGTGTCTTGCCATCCTTGTGCAAGGTGTCAATGGTCGTCTTTTGGACAGCTGTCAAGTCAGCAGTCTTCCCCATGATTGTGTAGCCTACAGAACTAGACTGAGAGACCATTTAAAGGCCTTTGGAGATGTTTTTAGTTAATTAGCTGATTAGAGTGTGGCACCAGGTGTCGTCAATATTGAACCTTTTCACAATATTCTAATTTTCTGAGATACTGATTTGGGGTTTTCATTAGTTGTCAGTTATAATCATCAAAATTAAAAGAAATAAACACTTGAAATATATCACTCTGTGTGGAATGAATGTATACATTATACAAGTTTCACTTTTTGAATGGAATTACTGAAATAAATCAACTTTTTGATGATATTCTAATTATATGACCAGCACCTGTATGTACGATAATTAAGCGTCAACTAAAATGTCATAACAGTGACAGCCCTAGGTGGCATATCACTATATTGTTAATTATGTCCACTTTATTTATACAAATCCAGCTGCTGAAAACGGACAGTGTAATGTCTTGCTATTAAATCTAATACATTTTAAGGTTTTGGGTGACGAGATTCAATAGGGTGAAATACGCACACACACCCACCATGTACACACAAAGTAGGGCCTACTATTTTACTGTATATCAAATTGTATTATCAATTACACAAATACAGTCTATAGTGTGAGTACTGAATTAATTGGATTGAAGCAACAAAAGAGCATTTTACTCAGAACACATTATGCGCCTCTCTGGCAAAGATGAACAGTTTCAACTGTAAAAGCTATACTATAACAAAATATTGCATATCTAACAAATTAATGAATTGGATTGAAACAACAACAAAAGAGCATCCGGATAACATGAACACATTATACTATGAAAAATAAGTAACCAGGCAAGCCTAGTTCAGCCAGCCCGCAACAGAAAGCGTTGCCTCCTCGAAATTCGAACCCGGGTCCCCCACGTGAAAGGCTGTTTCGTTAACCACTACACCATGAAGCAGTACTTTCGTCAGGTGTCTGTATAGCCTCTTGTGCCACTGGCCGTTTTAACAGTTAATTGGCCATTCGTGAATGACATTGATACAGTTAAGCTGACTAACGTTTCTTACTAAGTTTACCTCCACCAAAAATAGCATCTATGTATGGCGTTTGCCACTGGCCGTTTTAACAGCGTATTAGCCAGTAATAAGCTTTACCGGTATCTACTAACTTACAGGAATAGTCAGAAGAATTGAGCAATTGCTAACGAGTCTGCCAAAGCTATTTCATTTCATGGCATAAGAACATATTTTTTTCTTTCATGGCAAAACAACATACTATTTTCTTTCTTTCGTGAATGACATTTATACAATAACTATCAATAAAAGGCGAAGATAACTAACTTTTTCATCAAGTGAAAAGACGAGAGAATCATGGAATCTACCAGAAATAATTAATAAATGTTGTTGCTCTCAACAGATTCGAACTTAGGTCTTCCACATGAGAGGCACGGTCTTTAATTACTACGCCACGGATTTACGTTCCAGCAGTCGCTTGACTCCATTGAGGATTGTGTTAAACTGACTAACGTTTCTTATTGCGTTTACCTCCACCATAGCGTCTATGAACTGTATTGCTTTTGCCACTGGCCGTTTTAACAGCTTATTAGCCAGTAATAGGCTTACTAGTATCTACTAACTTCCTTGGAATAATCATAAGAATTGAGCAATTGCTAGCGAGACTGAAGATTTTTTCCATGCCGGAAACAGTCGCAATATAACCGTATACAGTTTCAGTTAAGACTTACTATAACGTAACTAATGTATGTTGTAGCCAGCAAATGTGTTTGTCTATCCTGACTCAAAACGCATGCACAGATGCGTACTTCGAAAATCCACCAGAAACAGTCGCAACATAACCGTAAACTGTTTTATTTCAGGCTTACGATAATGTAGATATTGAAGGTTTTAGCCAGCGAAGTTTTCGTCTATACGGAATAATTCATAATGCATACTTCGCTTCGCCTGCGAGGATATACGAACTCGGGACCTATAGTTTACAGGTCTGCTTCTCTAACCACTATGCTATTTAACAAGGCACAGTCAGTCAGTCACTCACTCAGTCAGTAAGAGACATTCGCTCTTCTTGGCCGGCTCCGCTTACGCGGTCCAGCAAAAATTATAATACCATTCAACACAATTAAATATGAATATTTTATAGCAGACACTCCTGACAACTGGGATGGCAAGACATTTTTTAGGGTGGCAGCTGCCAACCCTTGCCACCCTGGTAGTTTCGCCAGTGAAGAAACCCAAGTTAAGGAATGGAGAACTAGAAATCATGCAAAAACCAAACCAAACCTACAGAAAAACAGGCCCTCTCACCAAACAGCCACCTCCAAAACCCCAAACTCCCAGCATGCAAAACACAGAGAGAGACAGAGAGAGGGAGAGACTTTGACTGAAATTGACTTCAGTCATCCACATTCAAAACACTCCCCTTGTCTTACACCTCATTAAAAGTCCTAATGAATCCATCATTCAATAACAGTCAATGACATAGTGTTTGTATGTGTGTGAGCCTGAGCATGTTCAGTATTCACAAGGGAAATTGTCTCTACTATCTTATTAAGTGGATCAGAATTAATCAAACACACGCTCTGTCATAGGGACAAAAACACAGAAAATCATGTGCGTGTGAGCAGGAGCTTTCAACCCCTGATGTCGTTAACACTTGGTTAATTAATGAAGGGTGTGGTTGATTACTAGTGATATGACTGAAAATTACTGCCACTCAAAATCTTTATGATGTATAAAGAAGGCTGCATTTAGGGCCCCCCAGATAAGATGACACTCTTGAAATAAGGTGGTGTTTATTACCAAACACGGTATATAAAGTAGGCTGATCATAGATATCATCTGTGCATTAGAGTGTGTGTTTGTGTCTTTCTGTATGTGAGAACTCTGTGAAGTGCCTGGTTATTTTTTTTATTGAGGTTATGTGATGAGGATTCACATGCTCCTTTAGATGTGATGCAAGTAAGCACAAAGAAACACCCGTTTGCATTTAAACTATACTATGTGCACATGCACAAATACACACAACGTGTTCCTCGGATCACCATGGGTCCACATGGGTACTTCATGTATTTTTTTTACCATTTGTTTTCTTCCAAAAAATACGTATAATACATATATTGTTTTATATTGTGTATTTTAATACAACCAATACAATACAAAATGCAGATAAAAACAGAATGCAATGATGTGTAAATCATTTATCCCTATATTTAATTGAAAATAGTACAAATACAACATATTAAATGAAAATTAGTAATTGTATTGTTTTTGGAAAAATACATGCCAATTTTGAATTTGACACCAGCAACACTTCAGTGTAGTCTTCCTTTAGTTTATTGAGTGTGACATTGTGTGGGGGCCCCCACTGCCATCCGCCACTCACAGCCCCCTGTCTCTCCGGTTCAGGGCACTCTCTAAAAAAGTGACCATACTTACCACAATTGTGTCATGTCTGGTCTCTTGTCTGGTCCCCACCTCCCCCTCAGCCTGGTCCCCCCATTCCACTTCTTCCACCTCTACGAAAACCACCGGTTCCTCCCCCCATCCGCTGAATTGTTGCTGGCCTTGTCCCTGGCAAAACATGAATTGAGCAGGCTGGAGCTTGGTGTTTGCCTAGGCGCTGGTGTTAGTCTAGGTACTGGAGCTGATGCAGCCGCTGAAGGATAGTATGGCTGGTAGACTTGCGCCCATGGGACTTCTTCACGGTAATGGATACGGTACTCTGGGTACACCTGGTGCTTCTCAAATACCACAAAGATGGAGGGGTTGCTGACATCATCCACACAGCTGTCGTAGAAGATGGTATCCCCTCCATCTTTTGAGGGGGGCCAGTGGTAACTGGAGTGTCAGTTGGTGTAATCTCCAGCCAACACGCGGCTGAAAAACAGGGGCTCCTGTCTGATTGGCTAATGTAGCTGTGGGAGTACTTGGCATCCCAGGCAAAATAACTACCTTTCCCAAAGGCTGTTCCGTTAAGACCACAGGTCTGCCAGTCAAAGTTGTTAAGGCATATGGCATCAAGGTATTTGGAGTCAGTGCCGTGAAAAAGCTGTTTCTCCATCACATTCCATCCTTCGTTGTTCTTCTTCATGAGATCCATTTGCCACTGAAAAATTTCCCAAAGTGCTTTGTTCTGAATTCGTTTGATTTGGTGGATCTTGAAGCCTCTCGTAGTGTTAAAGAAAAGCCAATTAATCTCCATAAACTCCACTGACAAGCATGGAAGGTTGACTTTCATAGATTAGATTAGATTCAACTTTATTGTCATTGAACAAGTACAAGTACAGTACAACGAAATGCAGTTGGCGTCTAACCAGAAGTACAAATAGAGAAGGGTGGAACATTTACAAGTATTAAGTATATGTATGTACAAGTAGAATGTACAGTTGTGCAATTAATGTAAATGCATTACATATGTGACAGAATTCCTGAACGGGGGCTTATCTTAAAATTTGAGTTTTGCTTTTTATTACATTTTTTAAAGGTCCAAATTCAAAGCTTTGTAATGTATATAATACAGTACTGATAAAGTTATGGGAAAGATATGCTGCTTTAAAAGTTGATAATCTGCTCTACTTACTTCTGAGAGAAGAGGCTTGAAAGATTCACACTTGCCAGAGAGCTGGTCTTTGTTTACACCCATTCAGCGTAGTTCACACACTCTTAGGCCTTAACCCCACCCAGATAAAAATTAAAGTTTTCTTCACATGGACTTGATACATCAGGTATAAACAGTACAGTGAAAGGTAAAGTATCTTAGCAGCAGGATTCAAAATAAATAGTAGCAGCAATGTACGTGCAGACAGTTTGAGTGCAGGTGGACAGCCACTGAGCCATTATAGGGTTATAGATTAAGCACAATCACACAGACCAGGATGAATGACCGGTCAGTCAGGTAGCTCATTATCAAACTAAGTGACCTGCTCACTTTTGTGAAGACTATGCAAACATAATAGCTAAGCATAATCACACACAATCTAGAAACCAGGAAATGTTAGCTAGCTGGTAAGTTAATGTTGTTACCTAGCTAGCTAACGTTAACAGTAATGTTAACATAATTCCCGTTCAGGAATTCTGTCACATATGGACAGAGATCCTCGAAGATGTGGACACCTAGGAATTTGAAGCTGGACATGCTCCACCTCAGTGCCATCGATGAGAACTGGGGTGTGACTGCAGCCTTTAGATTTCCTGTAATCCACAATGAGCTCCTTGGTTTTCTTTGCATTGAGGGCCAGGTTGTTGTCAGTGCACCATGCCGCCAGACACTTGACCTCCTCCCTGTAGACTGAGTCCTCATTGTCACTGATCAGGCCTACCACCGTGGTGTCAACTGTGAACTTGACGATGGTTGGAGCTGTGTACACGAACGCAGTTGTGGGTGAAGAGGGAGTACAGGAGGGGGCTCAGCACGCAGCCTTGTAGAACCCCAGTGTTAAGGATCAGGGTGGAGGAGGTGAAGTTGTCTAACCTGACAGACTGGGGTCTGTTGGTTAGAAAGTCGAGAGTCCAGTCACAGAGAGAGGGGCTGATCCCCAGGTCATGGAGTTTGTTGACCAGCCTAGAGGGGATGACCGTGTTGAATGCCGAGCTAATGTCTATGAACAGCATTCTCACATAGGTGTTGGTTTTGTCCAGGTGGGTCAGGGCAGAGTGTAAAGCTGTGGAGATGGCGTCCTCTGTAGACCTGTTCGACCGGTAGGCAAACTGGTAGGGATCCAGTGTTGGGGGGAGGCAGGACTTGAGGTGGGCCAGAACTAGTCTTTCGAAGCACTTCATGATCGTGGGGGTGAGTGCGACAGGTCAAATGTAATTCAGGCTAGACGCAGACGACTGCTTCGGCACAGGCACAATGGGTGCGGTCTTGAAACACGTGGGGACCACTGCCGGGGCTAGTAACATGTTGAAAATGTCAGTGAAGACCCTGGCCAGCTCCCTAGCACATGCTCTGAGCACATGCCCGGGGACGCCATCAGGACCAGTGGCCTTGCGTGCATTCACCCTGCTCAGTGCAGACAACACATCTGCGGTGGATAGGCTGAGGGGGTGACGTCCGGGGGGAGTTCAGCTTTAATGGCTGGCTCTTTGTTGTCCCTGTCGAAGCGAGCGTAAAACCTGTTTAACGCGTCGTTGATGGAGACGTCGCTGGCTGTGGATGTGGGGTTCTTTGGCCGGTAGTTTGTGATGGCCTGGATGCCCTGCCACATGCGTTGGGGATCAGAGTTGTTGTTTAAGTGCTCCTCGCTCCGCAGTTTGTGGACATTTTTAGCCATCTGGATGCCCCTTTTCAGGTTGGCCCTGGATGAGCTGTAGGCCTCCGCATCGTCGGATCTGAACGCAGCGTCACGTGCCTTTAGCAGTTGTCGGACCTCACTGTTCATCCAAGGCTTCTGGTTGGGGAAGGTCTTTATTAGTTTATGGGTGGTGACCTTGTTGGAGCAGGTGTTGATGTAATCCAGTACCGAGGAAGCATACAGCTCCGGAAAAAATAAAGAGACCACTGCAACTTTTTCTTTCCTTCCCAAAAAACTTGAAAAGGAAAGTTTTGAGTAAGGAACAGAAGTGTTCAATTTGCAGTGGTCTCTTAATTTTAACCCTTCTGTTCCTCACTCAAAACCTTCCTTTTCGACTTTTTTGGAAAGGAAACAAAAAGGTGCAGTGGTCTCTTAATTTTTTCCGGAGCTGCATGTTTCAATGTCCATATGGGAGGGTTAGGGTTGCTTCTAATTGATGAAGGGATCTTTTCTAGCTTTGCACGACTTCAGCCCTGCCCCTAGGAGCCTGTTTCGAACAGTTTTCGAACCGATTTCGAACCCCAGCTGCTGTTTGCCATTCTTTTTGTAGGTCACTTGATGTCATCCTACGGTTGTTGAGTGACATTCAAATGAGTTGACAGTCATCTCGGTCAGTGGACAGTCGTTTTCGCCCTCTGCCAGTCTGTACCTTCGTTGTCCCCAATATCTGTTGCTTGACCTTGTTCAACCGCCGTCTTTGAGATTTTCAGGATGGAAGCAACCTGATGCTCACTGTATCCCTTTGCCAGTAAAACCAGAATTGAACCCTTCTTTTCCTCACTCATAGCGTTTCTTTTCAACACTTTTGTCATGCTGAATAGTTATTTTTTTATTCAAATTACCTTTGAGGTAGTACTGGCACCATTTTTGCCATCCAGCTGGTCCTATTGCAAGAGGATAGTGATGACCACAGCAGTGGTTTTTATACTTTTCCTCATTAAATTTGATTTGGTTCAGGTAATCACCTAATCAGTACCTCATTCAGTACCTCGTAAGTAAAATGAGGTGTGCCTGTGTTGGAATTTAAAAGACATTGGAATGGAATGGCTGCCATGCATGTAGAGATGCTGATTTAAGAAAAATTAGGAGCGGTCTCTTAATTTTTCCAGAGCTGTACTTGAAAACGGCCAAAATTGAATAAGTAAACATATGTATGAAATATATGGCCATACATTAGTAATACATATAATACATATATTAGTATATATTTAAAAAAAATATAGGCACATATTAAAAATATATGTTTTCGAAATGTATGTCAATATAAAGTATAATACTTCCGTGTGGGTTGGCCTCTCTCTCCCACTTACCATAGTTACCCCACTTTATTTTATCTTTCCTTTCTTACTCTTTTCAAACTCTTCTAACGTCCTTCTACATTCTTTAAACTCAGCCTCACTAAATGTTCCTTTTAATGGAAAATCTGATACTTTGTGCCACAATAATACTTGTCTTAAGACATCAATCAATCAACCAACTAATCAAATTTATTTAAAAAGCCCTTTTTACATCAGCAGTTGTCACAAAGTGCTTTTACAAAACACCCAGCCTGAAACCCCAAGGAGCAAGCAACAATGTTGAAGCACAGTGACTAGAAAAAACTCCCTAAGAGGGGCCAAAATTTAGGAAGAAACCTAGAGAAAAACCAGGCTCGGAGGGGTGATCAGTCCTCTTCTGGCTGTGCCGGGTGAACATTTTAAGTGTACAAGTTGTAATAATTAATAAATGCATTTGGGTTGTGTCCAGAGTCTATAAAACCTAATCCAGGTCAGAAGCATGACCAGATGGACAAGGACAGGGACAACTAGGTGGAGGGGTGCTGGCTATCAGACTGGCAGCTGGAATCATCAGGTATCATCTTGATCTGCAACAAAGCCAGGAGGACTTTGGACAGTTGCAGCAACTGTCTTTAGAGCCTGGTACTTGGGAGGTGTGGGCCAAGACCTCATGTCTTCCTAAGTTTGAATGGAGCAGGAGACAAGAAAATTTAGAGAATACATTCCTTAGGTTTACAAGGATTTACAGTGGAGAAGGAGAACTGACCCTACTCCCCCCGCCACATTAATATAGCATCCATGCCCCACTTACCTACCATTATCTTGACTGGTCCGATCAGTGGATCTGGCAGCCAAGCATTGTTCTTACTGCTGCCAGTCCCCATGGTGTATCCGATTGCCCCTCTTGCACTCAAAACCAATGATTACACACAAAAAAAGGTTTTAGTTCATGAGGGAGACATCTCTACATCACTTGTCACCAAATCATATAGTTGGATTTCTTACTCTTCTCTTTCATTTCTTTTTGAGTTTTTTAATATTTTTATTTATTTTAGTTTTTTTCAATATTTTTTTTTTTTTGTTTGTTTGTTTTCATTAACTTCCATGTATATATTTATGCCATGTCATAGCAATTCTCTTGTCTATACATGCATTTTATATTCATCCTTGATGAATAAGTTTCCCAAAGCTATTTACTGCACAGCCTGTTCCACAAAGGGCCCCCAAGAGAACAGATTTTCTTAAAAGGTCTTGAGAACTCCACCAATGAAGTTATTGTAAGAAGAAAAATCAGTCTCACCCTTCAGTTTTTTATGTTTGAGATGGCGTATCCGTCCACTGCCACTCCCTGTGAGGCCCGAGGCGGGCCCCTTCTGCTCCAGCCTAGATGGAATGTGAGCTCCCTGAACCACACATTTGCAAACCTGGAGCTGATAACAATACTCTCAGCTGAGTCAGGTTAAGAGGTCCCACTTGAAGGTTGAGCTCAGGCCTATATACATTCAGTACAGCCCACTGTGCCCCCCCCCCCCATGCATGTTGTTGCGAACTTCGGCAACAACATAAGATGTCTACTGCCCTTGAGAAGTTAGCCAAAGCAGCTCTGTAAAAAATTAAGAGACCACAGCACCTTTTTCTTTCCTTTCCAAAAAAGTTGAAAAGGAAAGTTTTGAGTGAGGAAAAGCGTTCAATTTGCAGTGGTCTCTTAATTTTAACCCTTCTGTTCCTCCAAACCTTCCTTATCGATTTTTTTGGTAAGGAAAGAAAAAGGTGCAGTGGTCTCTTACTTTTTTCCGGAGCTGTATACCTATCTGCTGAAGGCACATCCTATACAAGTGAGCCGAGCTGAAGCACAATGGCCTTACTAAATTACTTGATTATATTTCGAATAAGAAATATGATTTAATTGTACTATGGAATAACAAAATATCTACCACACAGACCACAGGACAGTTTTTCACTTTGCCTCAGTCCATCTTAAATGAGCTTGTGCTGAGTGAAGGTTTCTGGATCTTGTTTATATATGGTTTCTTCTTTGCATGGTAGAGTTTTAACTTGCATTTGAGGATGCAAATACAAACTTTGTACATAGACAATGGTTTTCGAAAGTGTTTCTGAGCCCATGCAGTTAAGTCCAGTACAGAATCATGTCTGTTTTTAATGCAGTGCCACCTGAGGGCCCGCAGATCATGACCATCCAATATTGGTTTTTGGCCTTGTCCCTTCCAGATTCTCTGAATGTTTTGTTATCATTCAGAGAATGAGATCCCCAAAATCTTTGCAATTTTGAGAAACGTTATTCTTAAATAGATGCACTATTTGCCTTGACAGTCTTTTACAGAGTGGTGAACCCCTCCCCATCTTCAGTTCTGGAAAAAATTAAGAGACCACTGCACCTTTTTCAAAGTTTTGAGTGAGGAACAGAAGGGTTAAAATTAAGAGACCACTGCAAATTGAACGCTTCTGTTCCTCACTCAAAACTTTCCTTTTCAACTTTTTTGGAAAGGAAAGAAAAAGTTGCAGTGGTCTCTTAATTTTTTCCGGAGCTGTATACTTTCGAGAGACTCATCCTCTCTGGGATGCTCTTTTTATAACTAATCGTTACCGACCTGTGGCCAATTAATCTCATTAGTGGAGATGTTGCACCAGGTTTAGCTTTTTAGCATTCACACATTTTCTAGTCTTTTGTTGCCCCTGTCCCAGCTTTTTTGAAACATGTTGCTGGCATCAAATTCAAAGTTGGAATATATTTTTCAAGAAACAATAACATTTCTCATTTTCAATATTTGATATGTTGTCCTTCTACTATTTTCTATTGAATATAGGGTTTAAATGATTTGCACATCATTGCATTGTGTTTTTCTTTACATTTTACACAGCATCCCAACGTTTTTGGAAACGGGGCTCTAATAGGAATTTACAGTATGTACATTCTCTTGCGGTGACAAATAAAACTGACGAATTCCGTAACTCTCTAAACAGCTTCTGACTAATTTGTTGGTCACCGGAACCTCTAAATGGTTACAAATGTATATATTTTTAATGAGCTCATCCAATTCTGTCCATGTTTATTCTAAAAGACAGTGTAATAACTGATTGGACAGTTTTGTCCAATGTTTTTTTAATAATTTCTTCAACTAAGTGATACATTTATGAACAGGTGATGCATTTCCTTTCCATTCAACTGATACAAGGACTTTTGAGGAAGTGCCAGATTGTCATAGATTATGGAAGGAGTGAGAGACAGAAAGAGAGGGCGAGAGACCGGAGGAGAAGACAGAGGGAGGGAGGGGAGAGGGATATATTGTGAGAGAAAATGTGGGAGGGACAGTGATAGCATGTTCCCCCACCCCCAACACCATCCAACAATCCCCACTTCTCCATCTCCTGCTGACACACACACACACTTGCACACAGAACACACACATGATGACAAATCTTGAGACATTCCCTGTCTCTACCCATACTCAAATGAACAAAGATTACAGAGCATTCATTACGCTCCTCAGAAGACATGTAGGTTTGTGTGTAGGCTCCACCGTGAGCACCTAGACGCAAGCTAAGAATCCTGAGTGAATTGGTTGCTTGGCAAAACGTGGCTAGAGCAGCCAAACCTACTCAAACAAATCAGTTTAGGCATTATTGAAAAGGACTGATTGTACATAACTCCCGAGATATTGCTTTGGTGTATAAAAAAACTACAAAATAAAGCAACAAAATCTATTTTTCCATTTCTCCCTTTTGCATTCTGGTGGCTCCCACTCACTTCGAACAAACACATTAAATGCGAACTTTGTTTTCCTAACATTTGGTTTCTAGTTCGGGCATAATTAGAGTGATAAGATAATGACCCAGATCTAGGTCACAAATCCATTTAAAATTTACACACATTTAGAGTCTAGGTAAAAGCGGCAAAAAAAACTTACCTGACTATTATGTCTATATAATTCTGCTTGATATTTGTAAAATGTATTTGATGGTTGATGAGTTGTCAGATATTTTGTGTGATTTGATGTTGAATGTATCATTTCAATTATTTAAGAAGATTCCTCTCCTCCCTCTCCATCCACTGCTTCTCCTTTTCTCCTCCTCCTAACCCAGGGAAAGCCAGCTCAAACTAGATATCTGGACACACCCAATAATGTCTCTCATTAATCCTGTATAGGCAAAGAGCCTAAACCAGCACCTCAACATTGGCTTCAGGCCAGGCTGCCGCTGTTCCCTGGCTGCCCAGAGACAAGGGGACCAGGCTGGGATGGGTCAGGGGGAAAAGGGTGCCTGAGCCTGGATGGCTCCAGTACAAACACAATGCTGGCAGTTGGACAACAGACAATGATCAAGACAAATCCTTCCCTGACACACATTAACACAAGCAAGCATACACACATGCACGCACAAACACACAATCAGGTTTAGTGCGCCAGACATGGAATATAATGTGTGAAGTTGAATGTTAGTAAGCCTATACTCCTGTAAGCTCTCTGCTTATAAGGGGTTAGACGTTTACAGACTGCTAGACTTGGCATTGGCCCAAGCCATTGTTAGACCACATTGGGATGCTGGCAACTGACTGCAGGGTCTATCCACACACAGCCTATTTAGTGAGTAATCAGTAATAACTAGTCAGTGTTGGAGAGGTAGAAAAAAAACTAGGCGCTGATATACACACTGATGAGCACAAAACAAAAAGAAATTAAAAAAAAAAAAATCACAGACACTATAACACTGAAAGACACACATACAGAAAATAGGAGAAGAGACATGGACGTGGGCACACGCATCAATGGCATAGTAACTTTCTGAGCATGGGGGGAGAAACATTGGCAAGGGGTGTGGGGGTCATTTTATAAGAGAATGCATGTCCCACATTTTTAAGGACCAGTGCAGAAAGGGTTTTTTAAGTTTATTTCAGTATCAAATAATGTATGGGTAATAATTGAACAAGCAATATTTAATATTTTTAATTGTTCAAAATATATCTTCAATAATTGTAGGATTATAGTGTTAACCAAACCAATTAAGCATTAGTTGGGTTGGCACACAATTGCATTCTGATGGTGCAGTCCACTTGTCGTTGTTGAATTGGTCAACACAAGTCAATTTCACATCAGGAGTTGTTTGTTGAATCTATTGTTTAATTCTTACTGCAATACATTTCTACCAGTATGGTCAAAAAGGGACATGTCAAAAGATTCTTTCAATGATTAAATGTCAGGAAATATTCATGAACATTTTAGAAGAATATATGAAACATTTACAGCACCGGGGCTTTAATAAAGTTTAATATTACTTGTGGGTTTGCAGGATTTGTAGATCGCATTGATCCTGAAATACCCACAAATATCAATGCTGTTACAACAGTACCAGTTGTATAAATGCTTTCACTACAGTGTTTGACTAAAGTTTTGAAATCTACTTATTGTCCTGTTAATTTGTAATCATATCATTAATTATAAGTCTGATGAAAGTGAGTACCTGTATAAAAACATGAATAAATGTTTTCACTGGCCATCTGATGCAATCATATAAAGCTATGTTGTGTTCATTAGGCGTGTCTGTGTTTAATGAAACTGTACTTTACATGTCCTAAGAAGGTAGCCAGTTTCAAATTCCCCTGTACATTATCGATGCCAGCATCTGAACGGACTCTCTTCTACACTTGCCCACTTGTACCCTAACATAGCACAGGTATATGATTGAGGAAGCCAGTGACAGATTCAATTTTTGATTAAGATTTATCAACTTTATCAGATATTCACTAACACAGTTTACGAACTGCAAAGTTCAGCTCAAATGCACCAAACAAACACCCGGTCATCCTGCACAATGAAATTCTTGCGACATGGCCCACGACATCTAGAGTACGTAGTAAGAATTAAGAAATATATAAAGCAAAAACATAGCAAAAATATAGCAATAATATACATAATGTAAACTAGCAGCAATTTTAAAAAGAGTAGGATGTAAACTATACATAACAATATACATAACCATGTAATAATGTAAACTAGCAGCAATTTTAAAAAGAGTAGGGTGGGGAATATGGACAATATGGATAGAAGCATTGAGTATTATAGATATAGCAAGTATAGCAATAATATACATAAAGTAAACTTGCAGCAATATTAAAAATAGAGTAGGATGGGGAATATGAACAATATGGGTAGAAGTATTGAATATTATATACAATATGAGTGTAATGTCTATGTAATTGTATGTCTATGAATGGTACATACAAAAGAATATTCTGTGTACACTGAATGTACATGGAAATACATCAGAGCATTGGAATGTTCATGTTTGATCAGTATGATAATAGATCAGTGTTGCTGGGGAGCCTTATACACTGAGGGAAAAAAATAGTCATTTTTGGGCAGTTTTCACTACTGAATTTGCTTGCCTGGACCAAGTGAGTTGATCTTTGATGAACACACAGAGAAACTTGAAGTCAGAGACTCAGCTCCATCGATGTGTATGGGGGCATGACCCCCCTCTGCCGCTTCCTGAAGTCCACGATCATTTCCTTAGTCTCACAGACGTTGAGAGAGAGGTTGTTGTCCTGGCACCATGTAGTCAGGTTTCTTACCTCTTCTCTGTAAGCGATCTCATCGTTTTTGGAGATGAGACGCAGGATGGTTATGTCATCCGCAAATTTAAGGATGGTGTTGGAGCCGTGTGTGGCCACGCAGTCATGCGTAACAGGGAGTACAGGAGGGGACTGAGTATGCAGCCCTGGGGGGCTCCGGTGCTTAGGGTCAGTGCAGAGGAGGTGAGGTTGCCCATTCTCCACACCTGGGGTCGGCCCGTAAGGAAGTCCTGGAACCAACTGCAAAGGGAGGTGTTAAGTCCCAGGGTCCTGAGCTTAGGAACAAACTTAGCGGGCACAATAGTGTTGAATATTGAGCTGTAGTCCACGAACAGCATCCTCACGTATGCGTTTCCTTTTACCAGGTGGGACAGGGTGGTGCGTGTCAACAGGGCAATGGCATTGTCCATAGATCTACTGGGGCGGTATGCAAGTTGAAAGGTGTCCAAGGTGTCAGGAAGGGTGGAGTAGATATGAGTTCTGACCAGCCACTTGAAGCACTTCATGATGGAGGACAGTGCTACAGGGTGGTAGTCATTCAGGCAGGTAATGGAAGGTTTCTTCAGAACAGGGACGATGGTGGTCTGTTTGAAGCAGGAGGGGACTGCAGACAGAGACAGGGAGAGGTTGAATATGGAGATGAAAACCTCCACTCCTCCGCTAGCTAGTCAGCGCACCCTCCGAGGACACGGCCGGGAATGCCATCTGGCGCTTGTGACTTCCGAGGGTTCACTTTTTAAAAAACTCTCCTCACATCAGCCGTGGTTAGGGACCGAGTGTAGTCGTCCTGGTCCTCAGCAAGCCTTCTCGGGGGAATGGTGTTGGTCGTCTCAAACCGTGCATAGGAGTTGAGCTCGTTGGGGAGTGAGCCGGAAGGCTGGGAATCATTGCTGTAACTCCCTTTATAATCTGTGATGTGTCGCAGTCCACACCAAATGGGTCTCGGGTCAGAGCTGTGGTTGTTAGACTCCACCTCATCCCTCATATCTGGACCACCTCAGAGCCTCCAGGTCCCCAGAACTATAGGCCGTGCTCTGAGCATAGCACAGATTTTACCATTAACCAAGGGCTTTTGGTTGAGGGAAGTCCGAACATTTACCCTCGGTACAACATCATCGATGCACTTGGAGATACATGCTGAGACAGAGGCTGTGCATTCATCAATGTCCCCATTGGCTGCATCACAGAACATCTGCCAGTCTGTTGTTTCAAAGTTTTTATTTATTTGTTGAATAAATTGAATATCCTCTGAAATGCTATCTGTCCATGCTCCATTGTGCTTACTATCATGAATTTAATTAATGTAATTATAGATGGTAATCATGTACAGTATTTTATAGTATTGTTTTGTAGTGGTCTATTGTGGCTCACTTTAATAGAGCACCACACTACCAACACCAAGGTTGTGGTTTTGAATCGCACTGAGGTCATGTAAAGATCTGTGGCCCTGTGATGGTGATTCTGTGGAAGTAGGATCAAAGTGATAAAAACAATGTAATACTGGGTTGTTGTGCCCACAGTAAGCAGTAGGATAAGCAGAGAGAGAAGGTTATTGAAGACAGTATGGTTGAACACACAAAGGTACGCGCACATACACAAACCCATCGTCTCTCAGCTTTATGCATTAAGGTTGGGGAAATAAATATCAAGAGATAAAGGTAAAAGTCTATAGGTGAAAAACAGTTTTATAAGGTTCTAGAACTAGGTATTGTTGTCAGATGAGAGAAAGATAAACAAGTAATAAAGTAGTGGCAAGAGGTGAGTGTGGAGATTTAAAGGTTTTCAGCATACCGCCTCATCTGTGAAATATGGTGGAGGGGGAATTGTGGCTTGGGTATATATGGCTGCCATTGGAAGGGGCTAACTTGTCTTCATTGATGATAACTGCTAACAGCAGAAGTATGAATTTGAAAATGTGGAGAAAGTTTTTAGCATATATAGGTTTATTTTACTCAAGTTTGAGTAAGTCGACAGATATGGCCGATGTGTTGAAGGTGTTCGAAGACATGGTGCAAAAGAGGAAATACTCGCTATTTTAAGGATATACAAGGGGCAAATGTATTTTTAATAATTTCATGTTCATTGTATTGTCCAAACAGAACAACCCTTTTCCAGACGTTCTTAATTATTCCTGCATAATTCACCAACAAGCTTTATGCCGGAAGATGTTAACCCCCTGGGGACTACACTTTAAATTTTCGGGTTCCACTACTTTTATATTTGGGCTTATAAACAATATGTAATGTAAATGGATCATCATGTATTTGGCATCAAATGATTCTAAAGAACCTCTGCTAATATAAGCATGCATGTTAATGTTCTTATAAGGTAGTGTTTTAGGGAAAAATGCACAATAAAGTAAATAATTTCATAAGCGAAATCAGATTTTTTCTATATATAATTGAATTCTGACCATAACACAACCATACGGAGTGATACTGCCAATACAAATGTTCTGTGCAAACACAATGCACATTTGTGTAAGAAAAGGCATCACAATGAATGTGAACAGAAAAATGAAATAATTTGCCTTTTATCCAACACGTTTTTGACAACATTTTTCATTGAAATCAGACGACAGAACCATGTGGAACAGTTCTGCCATTCCAAAAACACTTTTCAAACCCTTTTTCTTACACAAATATGCATTGTATCACAATAAATGTGAAGAGAACAATGAAATAATTCACCTTATGTGCATACAGTCCAATATGTTTATGACACCCAAATTTTTTTCACTATATACCTTTGAAATCAGACCACAAACAGCCATGTGGAACAGTTCTCCCATTCCAAATACGCAAAGCAGACAATATCTATAATGATCACATTTGTATTACATTATTTCATGATAAATAGGTTATTTGATGTTACTTACCAGACTGTTCTTGCGTTAGCATGTTGTTAGCATTCATCCTTTGTTGTCCGGTAACTCAGCTATCCAGCATTTGAAAACCGTAACGGACTATGGCTACATTTAGTAAAACTGTTTTTACTTTTTGCCATTTCATACTAATAATAATACTTATAAAACTGTTGAAAAAAAATATCCTTTCTTTGTCTGTTCGACACGTTAGCGTTCCGCAAGGACACAATGCTAAAATGTAAGCAAATGCTAAGTTAGCATGCTAGCTAAGCTAAGCTAACGCACTGCTTCCAACTCCTCTAGTCATCTCCTCCAGCACATACAGAAAACGAAACTTATTATGTCCCACCCCGCAACCTTTTGATTTGCTCGAATACATAACAGATACTTTCCCCTGATTGGGTAAAATAAACTATTTTGCCTAGCAACAGCCTTCCATTGGAGGCTGTCACCCAACAGCCCATCCATTGGTCAGGGGAACAAGGATTTGGTTGCATTTGGACAGGATGACGACAACCAGGAAATGTGCCACGTAAACACAAAGCGCATCTGCGTTTTCAGAGGAATCTCAGGAAAACAGCAAAGAAAACAGAATCTTGCTGTCACAAACCGTTTTGAAAATATGTAATACTATGTAATTGTTATGCAAATACGCCTGAGGTGTGGGCGGTAGTGCCTAGTCCGTCCTCAGGGGGTTAAGCATGAAAGAGAACAGTGGCTCCTGGATTTAGCTTTTCTTACTGACTGTTACGTCCTCTGTTGTGTTGTGTGCTGTCCGAGTCTTTCCTGTTTCCTTCCCGAGCAGCTCACACACACCCATAGGTAACCCACTGTTATACACACTAGGTCAGAAGCCAGTGGCTGTCGCCCAGTGTTATTGTAGCAGTGAGGTCAGAGTTGTGCCAGGGTAGCTTTGGGTAGGCAGGTTTAGAGGTGTAGGGAAGTTCAGGGTCTTTTTGTATTTGTTTTCTTTGATTTGACAGACCGCTGGCATTGCCCTATTCCTAACCCTGTTACCTGCTGCCCTCTTTCCTTGGTGTTTGTGTTATCATTTGTGTCATTTTTTCTTCCATTCATACATTCATTAAATCCCCAAGACATTGGGTTAAGCCTATAAGCCTGGTTGTCCGACCTCCTTTCTTGCACCCACTACCGCACATTTTGCCCACTTCACGGGGAGTTTTCGAGTAGCAGGGTGTTGCGTTCCCTCCCCCCGGGAGGCGTTCGTAACAGATATGCTGAATGAACTGAATGTAGCGCTGCAAGGAAAAGACAAGAAAGTAATCACCATCAGCCTTGTCGATGCTTTTAAACAAAACAGCAACAGCTATCAAGCTGCAAAAAAGTGATCTGCCAAGATATCCAAAAATCCAGAACTTAAGAGTCAGGGCAAAGAAATAGCACAGCTTGACAATGCACGTTAATTCAGAACATCTCATCCAAGTTACACTGACTTTAACCGACACATCCATGACTTTTTGTGTCACTTGAGTCTGGTGCCACATATATGTGCTTTCAGTTTGCTACATATGTAGACGTGGATGACATTGCCTGGGTCAACCTACCTACAGTGAGGGAAAAAAATTATTTGATCCCCTGCTGATTTTGTACGTTTGCCCACTGACAAAGAAATGATCAGCCTATAATTTTAATGGTAGGTTTATTTGAACAGTGAGAGACAGAATAACAACAAAAAAAATCCAGATTTGCATTTTAATGAGTGAAAGAAGTATTTGATCCCCTCTCAATCAGAAAGATTTCTGGCTCCCAGGTGTCATTTATACAGGTAAGGAGCTGAGATTAGGAGCACACTCTTAAAAGGAGTGCTCCTAATCTCAGCTTGTTACCTGTATAAAAGACACCTGTCCACAGAAGCAAACAATCAATCAGATTCCAAACTCTCCACCATGGCCAAGACCAAAGGATGTCAGGGACAAGATTGTAGGCCTACACAAGGCTGGAATGGGCTACAAGATAATCGCCAAGCAGCTTGGTGAGAAGGTGACAACAGTTGGTGCGATTATTTGCAAATGGAAGAAACACAAAAGAACTGTCAATCTCCCTCAGTCTGGGGCTCCATGCAAGATCTCACCTCGTGGAGTTGCAATGATCATGAGAACGGTGAGGAATCAGCCCAGAACTACACGGGAGGATCTTGTCAATGATCTCAAGGCAGCTGGGACCATAGTCACCAAGAAAACAATTGGTAACACATTACGCCGTGAAGGACTGAAATCCTGCAGTGCCCGCAATGTCCCCCTGCTCAAGAAAGCACATGTACAGGCCCGTCTGAAGTTTGCTAATGAACATCTGAATGATTCAGAGGAGAACTGGGTGAAAGTGTTGTGGTCAGATGAGACCAAAATCAAGCTCTTTGGCATCAACTCAACTCGCCATGTTTGGAGGAGGAGGAATGCTGCCTATGACCCCAAGAACACCATCCCCACCGTCAAACATGGAGGTGGAAGCATTATGCTTTGGGGGTGTTTTTCTGCTAAGGGGACAGGACAACTTCACCGCATCAAAGGGACGATGGACGGGGCCATGTACCGTCAAATCTTGGGTGAGAACCTCCTTCCCTCAGCCAGGGCATTGAAAATGGGTTGTGGATGGTTATTACTGCATGACAATGACCCAAAACACATGGCCAAGCCAAGGAGTGGCTCAAAAAGAAGCACATTAAGATCCTGGAGTGGCCTAGCCAGTCTCCAGACCATAATCCCATAGAAAATCTGTGGAGGGAGCTGAAGATTCGAGTTGCCAAACGTCAGCCTCGAAACCTTAATGACTTGGAGAAGATCTGCAAAGAGGAGTCCCTCCTGAGATGTGTGCAAACCTGGTGGCCAACTACAAGTAATGTCTGACCTCTGTGATTGCCAACAAGGGTTTTGCCACCACGTACTAAGTCATGTTTTGCAGAGGGGTCGAATACTTATTTCACTCATTAAAATGCAAATCAATTTATAACATTTTTGACATGCGTTTTTCTGGATTTTTTTGTTGTTATTCCGTCTCTCACTGTTCAAATAAACCTACCACTAAAATTATAGACTGACAATTTCTTTGCCAGTGGGTAAACGTACAAAATCAACAGGGGATCAAATAATTTTTTCCCTCACTGTATATGAGCCTCTCTTTCAACTGGCTGCAGCTGCCCTGACTATGAGAAGCTAGCTGCCTTCTCTAAATACCTGGGCATGTCAAGTGTGTACACTCATGAATTGCATATTATCTGGACGGCCGTTTTTATGAGATTACATTAACGCAGCTGGGATAATGTTAAGAAACACACTAAAAAAGCCAATGGGTGCTTCTTTTGCCCTGCAAGCGTTTTGTTTCAATTGTGCAGAGTTGTATGACATATCAGTGGAGCACCTTGCTCAGCCCATGATGGCCCCCCGCCACTCAGCCCATGGTGATCTGCATGACAATCTTGCAAGTGTGGTAATGTTTCTGGATTGTACAATGCATTTTGAAGGAACAGCATACTAATTGCCAGCCAATTCCTTTTTTTGCCTCATGCATCTGCTCTGGCCTTATACTCTAACACATGAGCTGTTCTGGAACTTTGTTGCTTGGATAAAACTTGTTCTGTGTGTAAAACCAGTATTAGTTGAAGTCAAATGTATTTTTTAAAAGCATTTACCAAGTAGTAACTAAAAAACAAAATTAAGAAAATCTCAGCAATTATAGCTTCCACTTTCCAGCAAGTTATTTTCATATTCAAAAGACCAGGTAGACAACCCTATACTAGCATGGCTTTCCCAGTAGCCATCAGCACACTTTGATAGAATCACTATTTCTGTAGAAGGTGACTTAGATAATCACCTATATGCAGTGAGAAAGTGGAGCAAGAACTGTTCCCTCCCCTTGTGTAATTATAGCATACGTTGCTAGGTAGCCCAACTAGCAACAGCACTTCTGTGAAAACTGTCCTTCTGACAGTTTTTTAGGTGGTTCTTGAAACAGATGTAGCCAACCTGGTTCAGGTGTAGCTCCAAAAAACGGACCCGTGCAGGACTCTAGGGTCCAGGAGTGGGTATTACCCCAAAATTCGTACCGCTTAAAGCTGGTTGTATGAAAAGCCTGGCTTAGGCTAGGTTCTTCAGATATGGCTTAGAACAAGGTTCTTCAGATATTGTGAATGCCAGTAGCTTCAGCTAGTCTTTCCAAGTTCTCTCATGCCTCTCACTAACTCTCACAGAGTGAGGCATGCTTACTATTACTGAGCTGTGTGGTTGTGCCAGCTAGCTATCTTAATATGTAGGCACCAACTTTATTTCGCTCAGGATAAGAGCCATCTGCTGAAAGACCAAAATGTAAAATATAAATGTATCCCTGAACACATTTTCCACAATTATCAATGACTTTGCTAAAAATTACAATTCAGTGGAAAACAAACGTGCAAGCTCACATTTGTGATGTGTTTGTCTCAACTAGCTAGTGCCCGTGTATGAGCCAACAATGTTTAGCTGGATGCACCAATAATGATGACAATGTAAATGCAAAATATAATGTGCATTCTAGTGAGAGAGTGCATGCATGTGTATGACTAATAATAACCATATTACGAGAATGCTCTAGAAGGTTAATCTAATTTCTAGCATAGAACGGGTTTTGCATGATTTCTTACAAAAAATTCCCAGAAAAAACAATTGAGAAGAGAAAATATGCAATTATTATTAAAAACTCTGGGGCAAAATCAGCATGATACTCTCCCACGCTTGAACTTTAGAAGGCTAGTAAAAATAGAAGCATCTGAAACCACAGTTTCACCAGATAATTAATTACCCATAGACCTCCATTAACCTCCCACTAATAATCACAATCATATGGACACTGGGGATGTTTGACCAAATCATCAAACCATGCCACTGTGTGTTTAATAAAATGAGTTCCAATACTGATAGAGTGCCATTTGGTCAGGAAAAGAGGGGAATTTGGCATTAAATCAGTGTTACTAGAAGGCAACATCATTAAGGGATCCCTCTTCATAGATGCCCCTGGAGGGGAGCGGACGAATGATCAAGAATAGTGTAAGCTGCTTTTTAGCCACAGCCTGCATACCAATCCTACAATAAGATGAAGGGAAGGAGGTAGGTAGAGAGAAAGAGATAAGGGGTCAGTAAAGGAAAAGAAAGAAAGGGCGGAGTTGTATGGAATTTAAGAAGAGGGAAAAAGACAAGACGAAGAAAAATGAGAGCAAGGCAGAGCATGAAATGGTTGTAGAGATGTCTCAAAAGGTTGTGAATTGACCTCTGAGAATCTCCAAGCTAGGGATGAAGAGGGACCAGGCAAAATGTGGGGAGATGTGGAAAAAGGGGTTGAGATGAAGTTTATAGCTGGGAATTGAGTGGTCAGAGGAAGGGCCAAATTATTGAAAGGTCAAGCAGAGCAGTGCCCCCAATATTCAGTAGTAATATACATTGATCAGCCATAACATTTCCACCTGCCTAATATTGTGTAGGTTCCCCTTTTGCAGCCAAAACAGCCCTGACCTGTCGAGGCATGGACTCCACTAGACATCTGAAGGTGTGCTGTGGTATCTGGCACCAAGACGTTAGCAGCAGACCCTTTAAGTCCTGTAAGTTGCGAGGTGGGGCCACCATGGATTGGACTTGTTTGTCCAGCACATCCCACAGATGCTAAATTGGATTGACATCTGGGGAATTTGGAGGCCAAGTCAACACCTTGAACTCATTGTTGTGTTCCTCAAATCATTCCTGAACCATTTGTGCTTTGTGGCATGGCGCATTATCCTGCTGAAAGAGGCCAATGCCATCATGAAAGGGTGCAACAAATCTCAGGAAGGTGGTACGTGTCAAAGTAACATCCACATGAATGGTAGAACCCAAGGTTTCCTAGCAGAGCATTGCCCAAAGCATCACCCTGCCTCCGCTGGCTTACCTCCTTCCAATAGTGTATCCTGGTGCCATGTGTTCTCCAGGCAAGTGACGCACACGCACCCGGCCATCCAGGTTGTGTAAAAGGAAACTTGATTCATCAGACCAGACCACTCATGACCCTGTCGCTGGTTCACTGCTTTTCCTTCCTCGGACCACTTTTGACAGGTGCTGACCACTGCAGACTGGGAACACCCCACAAGGGCTGCAGTTTTGGAGATGCTCTGACCCAGTCATCTAGCCATCACAATTTGGCCCTTGTCAAAGTCGCTCAGATCCTTACGCTTGCCCATTTTTCCTGCTTCTAACACATCAACTTTGAGGACAGAACGGTCACTTACTGCCTAATATATCCCACCCATTGACAGGTGCCAGTATAACGAGATTATCAATGTTATTCACTTTACCTGTCAAAATTAATTACTGTACAAAATTAAGTACCTATTAATTATTATGTTGGAAAATATTAATATGTAAATATGCAAGCAAAATACACAAATAAAATATGTTGCTTGCATAATATTCAACCCCCACACAATATATTTAGTAAAGGCATCTTTATCTAGAATAACAGCTTTCAGTCTTTTATGTGCCCATGTATTGTTGTTAAATTACAACTCAGATTTTAATTTAACTGCCATATCTACAATTAAAAAGGTGCCATTGATAAGAAGTGGAATTGTAGAAACAAATGAAAATAGAAATTACTTAACTACTGAGAATGGATTTTTCTACTGATGCTTGAACACATAACACCCTCTCAACCAAAAGCAAATTTTTAATAGCTGAAGCATTGGTTATAATGTTCATGTCACCAGAATGATTTGAAGTGAACTAACGCTAGCTTAGACTGAGGATCTTCTAGCAATTATTTTTGACGGAATAATCATGGCAAAGTTGCATTCCACTAAATATTTGCTTACATTAGCAAGTCATTGTACAACTGAAAACAGAGAATTAACTTAGCTACATGAGCATAGATTAGCTACCGAGGCTTGACAGCATGACACCATCTCAAAATGGTCAAATTATTATTAGCTAAAGTTTGTTATAATGTTCATGTCACCAAAATGAATTGAGATGGACTAACGTTAGCTTAAACTGAGGTTAGATAAATATATTTCCGTTAGCTAACGTTACTAGCTAGCTAACGTTGATAGCATTTATCCCTAATGTTAGCCATTTTTTTGACTCTGCTAGGTAGTTTTTTTATATGAAATAATCCCATAGCAATGTTGCATTCCATTAAATATTTGCCTATAGTAGCAAATCATTGTACAAATGAAAACAGTGGATTAATTAGCAACTGAGCATAGATTAGCTACAGAGACTGGAAAACATACCATATCTAAAAGGCACATTATTAATAGCTAAACTGTCTGTTATAATGTTCATGTCATCAGAATAATTTTAGATGGAGTAACTAGCCAGACTCCTAATAAAAGCCACTAGCTGCTAACTAATGAGGCAATATGAATTCCATGTACAGTATAGTGTGTTGCATTGGGGGTTAAAGAGGGACAACAATATATAGTTTTGCTGGATGTAGCAGAGCACCCTATGATTTCACATTATATTTGTAATTTTAAAAAAAAACCTGAGTATTTCGTACAATACATTCACTGCGGTACTGAAGAGTGTGGGGGATGGAAAATGTAAGACCTTTACACACTGCATTGTCCCAGGCTAAGACTGGCCCCGGGTTAGCTTAGCCTGCATTCACACAAGAGTTTGTTAACACGATCAGTTGCATGGATATTGTGGAGGTAGTAACAGCTGGCCACAATCAATGACAAGCGGTTACTTAATCACAGAATTCGCAAACTCCTCTTCAATTTCGCAGTTCGAAATCAAACCTAAACATTTTCTAACTAGAATCGAAATCGGTACACCCCTATATCTGCATGTCAGTGTATTTTCTAAGCCCATATATAGCGTAATTTAAATGACAAAGAAATCCTCCCCTCTTGAAAGACATTAGCCCCTGGACAACTTTTGTACATGGCAGCTACATTTATAAACTACATTGCTGGTTAAAACAAATTATTAGCTGGTTACAGTCCTAACCTGCTTACCTGTCAAGTAGAAACAGGGCAGTAACCAACACAAACATGTTGCACGGGCATTTGATTTCCAAAGTGGGGCACTTAATCCTACTTACCAATAACAATTAGTAACTTCAGGACCAGAGGCATGGCTAGCATCACAATACATTCGGGGCTAAGCCCACCCTCCCGCCCTGCCCGGGACAGAAAGTACAGGGTTTTGAATGTACATGCGGAAAATGTCGATGTACACGCTAGCGGCCTACAAGTCTACATTGTCATAATGCACGATCGGAATTATAGATGAATAGATCTGGGGCTATTTTTTTACTATAATTTTTTTTGGTCTGTTTGAGATCCAGGGCTATTCATAAAAGATCCGATAATCAGATAATTCTAGCACGTATCTAATCCGATGGGCTATTAGACTATTGTCATTCGACGTAACCATCCCATATTCACAGTGACAGTGGAATAAAGCGTTTTAACAAGAGGCATACAACACTAGTAATTACAGAAACATGAATACATGAAACCATCAAGAATGTACAATACCATTATGCAGTATGACAGGATGCAGCAACACAAATAGACATCGCAAAGCCCAAATCAATGACATTACAGGTACCAAAGAAATAAGAACGTACTCACAACAACAATGTTCCTTCGACGCTGTAAGCCAGGTTTACTTGTACGTAGTTGATCGATTGAAAATGGAACACAAATCCTTTCCCTGACTGGGACAGGGCTGCAAAATGGGGGGTTGGTTCCTCGCAATTTCCATGTTTTCTCGAATAAGGTTTTGCCAGTAAATCCGCCAACAAATCAATTTCTTCTCCTCCATTGTACGTTAAGAAACAACTGGGCGCAGTACAAATCTAAACAAAAAATCTAACAGAAAGCACTGCATCTACTACATCCTTACCCTGAACAGTTGCTAGTTGGGGGCTTGGTCGACCCTTCCTCACAATTTCCATGTTTTCCTGAAAAAAGCTTTGCCAGTAAATCCGCCACCAAATGCATTTCTTCTCCTCCATTGTGTGTTAAAAAGACAACAGGGCTCAGTACAAATCTAAACAAAAAATCTAACAGAAAGCACTGCATCTACTACATCCTTACCCTGAACAGTTGCTAGTTGGGGGTTTGGTCGACCCTTCCTTACAATTTCCATGTTTTCCTGAAAAAAGCTTTGCCAGTAAATTCGCCACCAAATGCATTTCTTCTCCATTGTGCGTTAAAAAGACAACAGGGCTCAGTACAAATCTAAACAAAAAATCTAACACAAAGCACTACATCTAACAATCTAAACCTCACTAAAGAAAGTTACAATAAATCGTAGATGTTCCTACATTACGTCCTAACTAGTTTTCTCAGTTAGGTAGCTGGCTCTCCGATCACACCACCTGAAAAATGCTCACCTAGGCAAGCTAGAAGACTGCTACGTGCCAAAGGACAGGCTCATAATGGGAAACTCGGAATCTGATTGGTTGAAGAATCTGACAATCAACAACCTCCTCCCCATTTGCTTCAACAGGGATTAACTCGAAATTCTATAGGTCTCAGGATAGATTTTCACCCGGAGACAGCACATGGGGCTGATGGGAACGAACTTTGTAAAATACACCTAGCGTTAATGAAAATATATATTAAATTATAAAAATATAATTTTCTGATTCTGATATCACTAGGCCAGCAAAAAAGGCCTCTGGTCAGGAGCAGTTTAGAAAAATATCTTCTTGTGCACTAAATAAAAACTTTATCAAGTCGTCAATGTTTTGTAATTATTAGCGACATAAAATGTTAACTAGCGTGTCATTAATTACCATTTCTGAAATTTCCGACATAGTTTAAAAAATAGAACCTCATTCCCAATTATCGTCTACTTTACTATTTTCTTCATTTGCATTACATTTCGTTTTTATTGATGTTGCAAATGACAGACTAGAGCGTTTTACCTACCTTACTTGCCGTCCGGTAAAGAAAAAAGACTGATCAACTTAACATTACATGATGTCTGGTCTGCCGCACATGTGGTATTTCACGATTTGCAACTTGTTTATCAAGCTAAGTCAGATACAGGTGACAAGATGAGTGACTCAGAGACAGGAAAGTAATCAAGATTTGAACTTCCGGTCAGATTGGTGAATCGTCTTGTTCAACCATCTTTGATCGCAGAGATATTTGGTCCCAGAATTCAGTGGAATGAAAACAAAAATGGCTGCACACGTAAACAGTAATTAGCCAAACAAGCTCAACATAACCTTCATAAAGGTGTTTTTCACTGATCGTATTTGTTCATTACTAAATATGCAAGAATCAGAATTCATTATTTTTTACCATCTTTAGTGAAATAGTGAATAATCACGTACATAAAGGCATTATTAACACACAAGCCATTGTCTGCTGGTTAACATATGTTTTATTGATAAGACAAGTGGAGTGATCCTCAGGAAAATAACACATCTTAGAAGGTTGCTCAATAAATATTCAGTATACTCTTTAACAGTACTACTGCCCTAAATAGTTTCAAAATATAATTTTAACCAGTTGAAATCACAATACTGCTCCATATCTAATAAGCAACATGGTGTTTATGGGCTGCTGTGGTGGCAATTTATGTTGTCATAATATACAATTCTGGAATTGTCAGTGCATACTGAAATAATGTGCATTAAGAAATCATGCTGAGATGCCTTCAGCAATATTTCAAAATGTACTTGTGAAAAGGTTTAAATGTCATTTGATGCAATAGAAGTAGCGTTTGAAGCATTTTTCACATTCAGAATTGCTGAAAAACCATTATGCCCAACTAAATGGGTCCCAATTGCAAATATGTTCCTTTAGAGTAGATGGACTTATACACCTCTTTTCAAGATTTTATTTTAAACATGGTGAGCGTGGTGAGCTTGCAAATGTGGGGAACCTCAATAGCGCAACCAATCTTCTCAGTCATTAATGTCGTATCAACTTTGTTAACATACGCACCAAGTAGAATCATAATACCATTATCCTTATAGGAGATGTGTCTATATATGTGCAAAACCAAGCTCCTGTACATGTTCATCTGTCAATGGCGGACATGTTTTTCAACATACTGGCCTGATTGATAAAAACTTTTGAAGATCATCGTCCATAGATGCCAAATATCAAAGTGAGTGAAGATCGAACATTTGTTGCCAGAGGTGTTCATTTTTTAGTGTTTTCCACAAATTCAAAATGGCCGTCAAACCATTAAAGCAAAGTTAATGAGTCCCAATTGCAAATATGTTCCTAGTGAGGAGATGGACTTATCTACCTCCTTTTATGGCTGTATCTCAAACGGAGTGAGCATGGTGACCTTGCTAATATGAAAAACCTCAATAGCACCACCGTGTGGTTGATAAAAAAAAACCTTTTTTCCGTATGGTCCTTGTCAGCATACGTACCAAGTAGCGTTATTATACCATTATCCCTGTAGGAGATGTGTCTACATATGTGCAAAACCACGCCTCCTCACATGTTCATTGGTCAATAGCATCCATGTCTTTTGATCAAATGGTCTGGCTGATATAACTTTTGAAGAACATGGTCCCTAGATGCCAAATATCAAAGTATGTGAAGATCGGACATTTGGTGCCAGAGGAGTTAATTTTTTAGTGTTTCTCAAAAAATCCAAAATGGCGGAAAATCCATCATGGCGGAATTTATGGATCCAAATGGCAAAAATGTTCTTCATGAGGAGATACACCTATGTACCAGTTTTCAAGACTCTTGGTCACAAGGGGTGGGCGTGGTGAGCTTGCAAAAAGTGCAACTTTGGAGGCTTGTGACAACGCCACCATGAGGCCGACATGCCTGCCACTGCACCAGAAGTTGCGGCCCTTGGCCCTTTAATATCATAAAAATTTGGGCACCTTTAAGCCATTTTATCTCATGGGAATTTGCAAAAAACACCCTTTTTTGCCGGAAGAATAATAATAATGAACCGGAACAAACACAATAGGGTTTCACCAGTGAACTGCTGAAACCCTAATAATAATAATAATAATAATAATGAACCGGAACAAACACAATAGGGTTTCACCAGTGAACAGCTGAAACCCTAATGATAATGAACCGGAACAAACACAATAGGGTTTCACCAGTGAACAGCTGAAACCCTAATGATAATGAACCGGAACAAACACAATAGGGTTTCACCAGTGAACTGCTGAAACCCTAAATATAGACACAGATCTTTCAAATAGTAACACAGATTCTGAATCGGATTGAGATCAGGATTTTAACTGGGTCACCAAAAGACATTCACCTTTGGTTCTTGAGCCACTCCAATGTAGCTCCATGCACCATTACTCCACTTCCTGGCGCTTGCAGCCACTTCCAGCCACTTCCAGCCAATGAACACTGTGGCTTCCCATTTACAAGTGTCCTTGTTTGAACACTGAGTTTTTAGGAATACCCTTTTCTTGGCAGTGCTTGGATTGTGGCACATACACCTCAAATTTACAATGCCTCTAATTTTCTGATTAGCTGTGACAACTCTGACCACTGTGACAATATACAGGTGCTGGTCATATAATTAGAATATCATCAAAAAGTTGATTTATTTCAGTAATTCCATTCAAAAAGTGAAACTTGTATAATGTATACATTCATTCCACACAGACTGATATATTTCAAGTGTTTGTTCCTTTTAATTTTGATGATTATAACTGACAACTAATGAAAACCCCAAATTCAGTATCTCAGAAAATTAGAATATTGTGAAAAGGTTCAATATTGAAGACACCTGGTGCCACACTCTAATCAGCTAATTAACTCAAAACAC